>CAJHVG010000102.1:0-22669 GCA_905147325.1 Notodonta dromedarius
CTGACGCAATTTTTTCGCCCCGCTCTCCCCTCGTCGCCCCGCGTCCAACGACGTATCGCTCGAGGGTGTAGACCCACCAAAAAACGAAAAAGTTGCTAACCTAACCTAACCTAAGGGACGGGACATAGACGGATTTCTATTGAAATCCACCTAAGCTCTGACAATTCGCATACATTTGGTTGTTCTGCGAATACAAAATTTCTTTAAATTGGTCAATTGTTATAACTAATTTTAAATTTTACTTACCAATACTGCTGGTCGGCTGCTCCCGCTGCTTTTCAGTGCTGTGGCGCTGAAAATTTCATTTCTGAAAAAATTTAATTAATTAAAGTTCGAAATTTTTACACTTTTTTGGCAATAACTCTAAATTTTTCTTCCAAATTCTGACGCAATTTTTTCGCCCCGCTCTCCCCCTCGTCGCCCCGCGTCCAACGACGTATCGCTCGAGGGTGTAGACCCACCAAAAAACGAAAAGTTGCTAACCTAACCTAACCTAAGGGACGGGACATAGACGGATTTCTATTGAAATCCACCTAAGCTCTGACAATTCGCATACATTTGGTTGTTCTGCGAATACAAAATTTCTTTAAATTGGTCAATTGTTATAACTAATTTTAAATTTTACTTACCAATACTGCTGGTCGGCTGCTCCCGCTGCTTTTCAGTGCTGTGGCGCTGAAAATTTCATTTCTGAAAAAATTTAATTAATTAAAGTTCGAAATTTTTACACTTTTTTGGCAATAACTCTAAATTTTTCTTCCAAATTCTGACGCAATTTTTTCGCCCCGGCTCTCCCCTCGTCGCCCCGCGTCCAACGACGTATCGCTCGAGGGTGTAGACCCACCAAAAAACGAAAAAGTTGCTAACCTAACCTAACCTAAGGGACGGGACATAGACGGATTTCTATTGAAATCCACCTAAGCTCTGACAATTCGCATACATTTGGTTGTTCTGCGAATACAAAATTTCTTTAAATTGGTCAATTGTTATAACTAATTTTAAATTTTACTTACCAATACTGCTGGTCGGCTGCTCCCGCTGCTTTTCAGTGCTGTGGCGCTGAAAATTTCATTTCTGAAAAATTTAATTAATTAAAGTTCGAAATTTTTACACTTTTTTGGCAATAACTCTAAATTTTTCTTCCAAATTCTGACGCAATTTTTTCGCCCCGCTCTCCCCTCGTCGCCCCGCGTCCAACGACGTATCGCTCGAGGGTGTAGACCCACCAAAAAACGAAAAAGTTGCTAACCTAACCTAACCTAAGGGACGGGACATAGACGGATTTCTATTGAAATCCACCTAAGCTCTGACAATTCGCATACATTTGGTTGTTCTGCGAATACAAAATTTCTTTAAATTGGTCAATTGTTATAACTAATTTTAAATTTTACTTACCAATACTGCTGGTCGGCTGCTCCCGCTGCTTTTCAGTGCTGTGGCGCTGAAAATTTCATTTCTGAAAAAATTTAATTAATTAAAGTTCGAAATTTTTACACTTTTTTGGCAATAACTCTAAATTTTTCTTCCAAATTCTGACGCAATTTTTTCGCCCCGCTCTCCCCTCGTCGCCCCGCGTCCAACGACGTATCGCTCGAGGGTGTAGACCCACCAAAAAACGAAAAAGTTGCTAACCTAACCTAACCTAAGGGACGGGACATAGACGGATTTCTATTGAAATCCACCTAAGCTCTGACAATTCGCATACATTTGGTTGTTCTGCGAATACAAAATTTCTTTAAATTGGTCAATTGTTATAACTGATTTTAAATTTTACTTACCAATACTGCTGGTCGGCTGCTCCCGCTGC
This sequence comes from Notodonta dromedarius, assembly GCA_905147325.1. Lineage (NCBI taxonomy): Eukaryota > Metazoa > Arthropoda > Insecta > Lepidoptera > Notodontidae > Notodonta > Notodonta dromedarius. The sequence continues at coordinate 1,808 of CAJHVG010000102.1, forward strand.
TTTTCAGTGCTGTGGCGCTGAAAATTTCATTTCTGAAAAAATTTAATTAATTAAAGTTCGAAATTTTTACACTTTTTTGGCAATAACTCTAAATTTTTCTTCCAAATTCTGACGCAATTTTTTCGCCCCGCTCTCCCCTCGTCGCCCCGCGTCCAACGACGTATCGCTCGAGGGTGTAGACCCACCAAAAAACGAAAAAGTTGCTAACCTAACCTAACCTAAGGGACGGGACATAGACGGATTTCTATTGAAATCCACCTAAGCTCTGACAATTCGCATACATTTGGTTGTTCTGCGAATACAAAATTTCTTTAAATTGGTCAATTGTTATAACTAATTTTAAATTTTACTTACCAATACTGCTGGTCGGCTGCTCCCGCTGCTTTTCAGTGCTGTGGCGCTGAAAATTTCATTTCTGAAAAAATTTAATTAATTAAAGTTCGAAATTTTTACACTTTTTTGGCAATAACTCTAAATTTTTCTTCCAAATTCTGACGCAATTTTTTTCGCCCCGCTCTCCCCTCGTCGCCCCGCGTCCAACGACGTATCGCTCGAGGGTGTAGACCCACCAAAAAACGAAAAAGTTGCTAACCTAACCTAACCTAAGGGACGGGACATAGACGGATTTCTATTGAAATCCACCTAAGCTCTGACAATTCGCATACATTTGGTTGTTCTGCGAATACAAAATTTCTTTAAATTGGTCAATTGTTATAACTAATTTTAAATTTTACTTACCAATACTGCTGGTCGGCTGCTCCCGCTGCTTTTCAGTGCTGTGGCGCTGAAAATTTCATTTCTGAAAAAATTTAATTAATTAAAGTTCGAAATTTTTACACTTTTTTGGCAATAACTCTAAATTTTTCTTCCAAATTCTGACGCAATTTTTTCGCCCCGCTCTCCCCTCGTCGCCCCGCGTCCAACGACGTATCGCTCGAGGGTGTAGACCCACCAAAAAACGAAAAAGTTGCTAACCTAACCTAACCTAAGGGACGGGACATAGACGGATTTCTATTGAAATCCACCTAAGCTCTGACAATTCGCATACATTTGGTTGTTCTGCGAATACAAAATTTCTTTAAATTGGTCAATTGTTATAACTAATTTTAAATTTTACTTACCAATACTGCTGGTCGGCTGCTCCCGCTGCTTTTCAGTGCTGTGGCGCTGAAAATTTCATTTCTGAAAAAATTTAATTAATTAAAGTTCGAAATTTTTACACTTTTTTGGCAATAACTCTAAATTTTTCTTCCAAATTCTGACGCAATTTTTTCGCCCCGCTCTCCCCTCGTCGCCCCGCGTCCAACGACGTATCGCTCGAGGGTGTAGACCCACCAAAAAACGAAAAAGTTGCTAACCTAACCTAACCTAAGGGACGGGACATAGACGGATTTCTATTGAAATCCACCTAAGCTCTGACAATTCGCATACATTTGGTTGTTCTGCGAATACAAAATTTCTTTAAATTGGTCAATTGTTATAACTAATTTTAAATTTTACTTACCAATACTGCTGGTCGGCTGCTCCCGCTGCTTTTCAGTGCTGTGGCGCTGAAAATTTCATTTCTGAAAAAATTTAATTAATTAAAGTTCGAAATTTTTACACTTTTTTGGCAATAACTCTAAATTTTTCTTCCAAATTCTGACGCAATTTTTTCGCCCCGCTCTCCCCTCGTCGCCCCGCGTCCAACGACGTATCGCTCGAGGGTGTAGACCCACCAAAAAACGAAAAAGTTGCTAACCTAACCTAACCTAAGGGACGGGACATAGACGGATTTCTATTGAAATCCACCTAAGCTCTGACAATTCGCATACATTTGGTTGTTCTGCGAATACAAAATTTCTTTAAATTGGTCAATTGTTATAACTAATTTTAAATTTTACTTACCAATACTGCTGGTCGGCTGCTCCCGCTGCTTTTCAGTGCTGTGGCGCTGAAAATTTCATTTCTGAAAAAATTTAATTAATTAAAGTTCGAAATTTTTACACTTTTTTGGCAATAACTCTAAATTTTTCTTCCAAATTCTGACGCAATTTTTTCGCCCCGCTCTCCCCTCGTCGCCCCGCGTCCAACGACGTATCGCTCGAGGGTGTAGACCCACCAAAAAACGAAAAAGTTGCTAACCTAACCTAACCTAAGGGACGGGACATAGACGGATTTCTATTGAAATCCACCTAAGCTCTGACAATTCGCATACATTTGGTTGTTCTGCGAATACAAAATTTCTTTAAATTGGTCAATTGTTATAACTAATTTTAAATTTTACTTACCAATACTGCTGGTCGGCTGCTCCCGCTGCTTTTCAGTGCTGTGGCGCTGAAAATTTCATTTCTGAAAAAATTTAATTAATTAAAGTTCGAAATTTTTACACTTTTTTGGCAATAACTCTAAATTTTTCTTCCAAATTCTGACGCAATTTTTTCGCCCCGCTCTCCCCTCGTCGCCCCGCGTCCAACGACGTATCGCTCGAGGGTGTAGACCCACCAAAAAACGAAAAAGTTGCTAACCTAACCTAACCTAAGGGACGGGACATAGACGGATTTCTATTGAAATCCACCTAAGCTCTGACAATTCGCATACATTTGGTTGTTCTGCGAATACAAAATTTCTTTAAATTGGTCAATTGTTATAACTAATTTTAAATTTTACTTACCAATACTGCTGGTCGGCTGCTCCCGCTGCTTTTCAGTGCTGTGGCGCTGAAAATTTCATTTCTGAAAAAATTTAATTAATTAAAGTTCGAAATTTTTACACTTTTTTGGCAATAACTCTAAATTTTTCTTCCAAATTCTGACGCAATTTTTTCGCCCCGCTCTCCCCTCGTCGCCCCGCGTCCAACGACGTATCGCTCGAGGGTGTAGACCCACCAAAAAACGAAAAAGTTGCTAACCTAACCTAACCTAAGGGACGGGACATAGACGGATTTCTATTGAAATCCACCTAAGCTCTGACAATTCGCATACATTTGGTTGTTCTGCGAATACAAAATTTCTTTAAATTGGTCAATTGTTATAACTAATTTTAAATTTTACTTACCAATACTGCTGGTCGGCTGCTCCCGCTGCTTTTCAGTGCTGTGGCGCTGAAAATTTCATTTCTGAAAAAATTTAATTAATTAAAGTTCGAAATTTTTACACTTTTTTGGCAATAACTCTAAATTTTTCTTCCAAATTCTGACGCAATTTTTTCGCCCCGCTCTCCCCTCGTCGCCCCGCGTCCAACGACGTATCGCTCGAGGGTGTAGACCCACCAAAAAACGAAAAAGTTGCTAACCTAACCTAACCTAAGGGACGGGACATAGACGGATTTCTATTGAAATCCACCTAAGCTCTGACAATTCGCATACATTTGGTTGTTCTGCGAATACAAAATTTCTTTAAATTGGTCAATTGTTATAACTAATTTTAAATTTTACTTACCAATACTGCTGGTCGGCTGCTCCCGCTGCTTTTCAGTGCTGTGGCGCTGAAAATTTCATTTCTGAAAAAATTTAATTAATTAAAGTTCGAAATTTTTACACTTTTTTGGCAATAACTCTAAATTTTTCTTCCAAATTCTGACGCAATTTTTTCGCCCCGCTCTCCCCTCGTCGCCCCGCGTCCAACGACGTATCGCTCGAGGGTGTAGACCCACCAAAAAACGAAAAAGTTGCTAACCTAACCTAACCTAAGGGACGGGACATAGACGGATTTCTATTGAAATCCACCTAAGCTCTGACAATTCGCATACATTTGGTTGTTCTGCGAATACAAAATTTCTTTAAATTGGTCAATTGTTATAACTAATTTTAAATTTTACTTACCAATACTGCTGGTCGGCTGCTCCCGCTGCTTTTCAGTGCTGTGGCGCTGAAAATTTCATTTCTGAAAAAATTTAATTAATTAAAGTTCGAAATTTTTACACTTTTTTGGCAATAACTCTAAATTTTTCTTCCAAATTCTGACGCAATTTTTTCGCCCCGCTCTCCCCTCGTCGCCCCGCGTCCAACGACGTATCGCTCGAGGGTGTAGACCCACCAAAAAACGAAAAAGTTGCTAACCTAACCTAACCTAAGGGACGGGACATAGACGGATTTCTATTGAAATCCACCTAAGCTCTGACAATTCGCATACATTTGGTTGTTCTGCGAATACAAAATTTCTTTAAATTGGTCAATTGTTATAACTAATTTTAAATTTTACTTACCAATACTGCTGGTCGGCTGCTCCCGCTGCTTTTCAGTGCTGTGGCGCTGAAAATTTCATTTCTGAAAAAATTTAATTAATTAAAGTTCGAAATTTTTACACTTTTTTGGCAATAACTCTAAATTTTTCTTCCAAATTCTGACGCAATTTTTTCGCCCCGCTCTCCCCTCGTCGCCCCGCGTCCAACGACGTATCGCTCGAGGGTGTAGACCCACCAAAAAACGAAAAAGTTGCTAACCTAACCTAACCTAAGGGACGGGACATAGACGGATTTCTATTGAAATCCACCTAAGCTCTGACAATTCGCATACATTTGGTTGTTCTGCGAATACAAAATTTCTTTAAATTGGTCAATTGTTATAACTAATTTTAAATTTTACTTACCAATACTGCTGGTCGGCTGCTCCCGCTGCTTTTCAGTGCTGTGGCGCTGAAAATTTCATTTCTGAAAAAATTTAATTAATTAAAGTTCGAAATTTTTACACTTTTTTGGCAATAACTCTAAATTTTTCTTCCAAATTCTGACGCAATTTTTTCGCCCCGCTCTCCCCTCGTCGCCCCGCGTCCAACGACGTATCGCTCGAGGGTGTAGACCCACCAAAAAACGAAAAAGTTGCTAACCTAACCTAACCTAAGGGACGGGACATAGACGGATTTCTATTGAAATCCACCTAAGCTCTGACAATTCGCATACATTTGGTTGTTCTGCGAATACAAAATTTCTTTAAATTGGTCAATTGTTATAACTAATTTTAAATTTTACTTACCAATACTGCTGGTCGGCTGCTCCCGCTGCTTTTCAGTGCTGTGGCGCTGAAAATTTCATTTCTGAAAAAATTTAATTAATTAAAGTTCGAAATTTTTACACTTTTTTGGCAATAACTCTAAATTTTTCTTCCAAATTCTGACGCAATTTTTTCGCCCCGCTCTCCCCTCGTCGCCCCGCGTCCAACGACGTATCGCTCGAGGGTGTAGACCCACCAAAAAACGAAAAAGTTGCTAACCTAACCTAACCTAAGGGACGGGACATAGACGGATTTCTATTGAAATCCACCTAAGCTCTGACAATTCGCATACATTTGGTTGTTCTGCGAATACAAAATTTCTTTAAATTGGTCAATTGTTATAACTAATTTTAAATTTTACTTACCAATACTGCTGGTCGGCTGCTCCCGCTGCTTTTCAGTGCTGTGGCGCTGAAAATTTCATTTCTGAAAAAATTTAATTAATTAAAGTTCGAAATTTTTACACTTTTTTGGCAATAACTCTAAATTTTTCTTCCAAATTCTGACGCAATTTTTTCGCCCCGCTCTCCCCTCGTCGCCCCGCGTCCAACGACGTATCGCTCGAGGGTGTAGACCCACCAAAAAACGAAAAAGTTGCTAACCTAACCTAACCTAAGGGACGGGACATAGACGGATTTCTATTGAAATCCACCTAAGCTCTGACAATTCGCATACATTTGGTTGTTCTGCGAATACAAAATTTCTTTAAATTGGTCAATTGTTATAACTAATTTTAAATTTTACTTACCAATACTGCTGGTCGGCTGCTCCCGCTGCTTTTCAGTGCTGTGGCGCTGAAAATTTCATTTCTGAAAAAATTTAATTAATTAAAGTTCGAAATTTTTACACTTTTTTGGCAATAACTCTAAATTTTTCTTCCAAATTCTGACGCAATTTTTTCGCCCCGCTCTCCCCTCGTCGCCCCGCGTCCAACGACGTATCGCTCGAGGGTGTAGACCCACCAAAAAACGAAAAAGTTGCTAACCTAACCTAACCTAAGGGACGGGACATAGACGGATTTCTATTGAAATCCACCTAAGCTCTGACAATTCGCATACATTTGGTTGTTCTGCGAATACAAAATTTCTTTAAATTGGTCAATTGTTATAACTAATTTTAAATTTTACTTACCAATACTGCTGGTCGGCTGCTCCCGCTGCTTTTCAGTGCTGTGGCGCTGAAAATTTCATTTCTGAAAAAATTTAATTAATTAAAGTTCGAAATTTTTACACTTTTTTGGCAATAACTCTAAATTTTTCTTCCAAATTCTGACGCAATTTTTTCGCCCCGCTCTCCCCTCGTCGCCCCGCGTCCAACGACGTATCGCTCGAGGGTGTAGACCCACCAAAAAACGAAAAAGTTGCTAACCTAACCTAACCTAAGGGACGGGACATAGACGGATTTCTATTGAAATCCACCTAAGCTCTGACAATTCGCATACATTTGGTTGTTCTGCGAATACAAAATTTCTTTAAATTGGTCAATTGTTATAACTAATTTTAAATTTTACTTACCAATACTGCTGGTCGGCTGCTCCCGCTGCTTTTCAGTGCTGTGGCGCTGAAAATTTCATTTCTGAAAAAATTTAATTAATTAAAGTTCGAAATTTTTACACTTTTTTGGCAATAACTCTAAATTTTTCTTCCAAATTCTGACGCAATTTTTTCGCCCCGCTCTCCCCTCGTCGCCCCGCGTCCAACGACGTATCGCTCGAGGGTGTAGACCCACCAAAAAACGAAAAAGTTGCTAACCTAACCTAACCTAAGGGACGGGACATAGACGGATTTCTATTGAAATCCACCTAAGCTCTGACAATTCGCATACATTTGGTTGTTCTGCGAATACAAAATTTCTTTAAATTGGTCAATTGTTATAACTAATTTTAAATTTTACTTACCAATACTGCTGGTCGGCTGCTCCCGCTGCTTTTCAGTGCTGTGGCGCTGAAAATTTCATTTCTGAAAAAATTTAATTAATTAAAGTTCGAAATTTTTACACTTTTTTGGCAATAACTCTAAATTTTTCTTCCAAATTCTGACGCAATTTTTTCGCCCCGCTCTCCCCTCGTCGCCCCGCGTCCAACGACGTATCGCTCGAGGGTGTAGACCCACCAAAAAACGAAAAAGTTGCTAACCTAACCTAACCTAAGGGACGGGACATAGACGGATTTCTATTGAAATCCACCTAAGCTCTGACAATTCGCATACATTTGGTTGTTCTGCGAATACAAAATTTCTTTAAATTGGTCAATTGTTATAACTAATTTTAAATTTTACTTACCAATACTGCTGGTCGGCTGCTCCCGCTGCTTTTCAGTGCTGTGGCGCTGAAAATTTCATTTCTGAAAAAATTTAATTAATTAAAGTTCGAAATTTTTACACTTTTTTGGCAATAACTCTAAATTTTTCTTCCAAATTCTGACGCAATTTTTTCGCCCCGCTCTCCCCTCGTCGCCCCGCGTCCAACGACGTATCGCTCGAGGGTGTAGACCCACCAAAAAACGAAAAAGTTGCTAACCTAACCTAACCTAAGGGACGGGACATAGACGGATTTCTATTGAAATCCACCTAAGCTCTGACAATTCGCATACATTTGGTTGTTCTGCGAATACAAAATTTCTTTAAATTGGTCAATTGTTATAACTAATTTTAAATTTTACTTACCAATACTGCTGGTCGGCTGCTCCCGCTGCTTTTCAGTGCTGTGGCGCTGAAAATTTCATTTCTGAAAAAATTTAATTAATTAAAGTTCGAAATTTTTACACTTTTTTGGCAATAACTCTAAATTTTTCTTCCAAATTCTGACGCAATTTTTTCGCCCCGCTCTCCCCTCGTCGCCCCGCGTCCAACGACGTATCGCTCGAGGGTGTAGACCCACCAAAAAACGAAAAAGTTGCTAACCTAACCTAACCTAAGGGACGGGACATAGACGGATTTCTATTGAAATCCACCTAAGCTCTGACAATTCGCATACATTTGGTTGTTCTGCGAATACAAAATTTCTTTAAATTGGTCAATTGTTATAACTAATTTTAAATTTTACTTACCAATACTGCTGGTCGGCTGCTCCCGCTGCTTTTCAGTGCTGTGGCGCTGAAAATTTCATTTCTGAAAAAATTTAATTAATTAAAGTTCGAAATTTTTACACTTTTTTGGCAATAACTCTAAATTTTTCTTCCAAATTCTGACGCAATTTTTTCGCCCCGCTCTCCCCTCGTCGCCCCGCGTCCAACGACGTATCGCTCGAGGGTGTAGACCCACCAAAAAACGAAAAAGTTGCTAACCTAACCTAACCTAAGGGACGGGACATAGACGGATTTCTATTGAAATCCACCTAAGCTCTGACAATTCGCATACATTTGGTTGTTCTGCGAATACAAAATTTCTTTAAATTGGTCAATTGTTATAACTAATTTTAAATTTTACTTACCAATACTGCTGGTCGGCTGCTCCCGCTGCTTTTCAGTGCTGTGGCGCTGAAAATTTCATTTCTGAAAAAATTTAATTAATTAAAGTTCGAAATTTTTACACTTTTTTGGCAATAACTCTAAATTTTTCTTCCAAATTCTGACGCAATTTTTTCGCCCCGCTCTCCCCTCGTCGCCCCGCGTCCAACGACGTATCGCTCGAGGGTGTAGACCCACCAAAAAACGAAAAAGTTGCTAACCTAACCTAACCTAAGGGACGGGACATAGACGGATTTCTATTGAAATCCACCTAAGCTCTGACAATTCGCATACATTTGGTTGTTCTGCGAATACAAAATTTCTTTAAATTGGTCAATTGTTATAACTAATTTTAAATTTTACTTACCAATACTGCTGGTCGGCTGCTCCCGCTGCTTTTCAGTGCTGTGGCGCTGAAAATTTCATTTCTGAAAAAATTTAATTAATTAAAGTTCGAAATTTTTACACTTTTTTGGCAATAACTCTAAATTTTTCTTCCAAATTCTGACGCAATTTTTTCGCCCCGCTCTCCCCTCGTCGCCCCGCGTCCAACGACGTATCGCTCGAGGGTGTAGACCCACCAAAAAACGAAAAAGTTGCTAACCTAACCTAACCTAAGGGACGGGACATAGACGGATTTCTATTGAAATCCACCAAAGCTCTGACAATTCGCATACATTTGGTTGTTCTGCGAATACAAAATTTCTTTAAATTGGTCAATTGTTATAACTAATTTTAAATTTTACTTACCAATACTGCTGGTCGGCTGCTCCCGCTGCTTTTCAGTGCTGTGGCGCTGAAAATTTCATTTCTGAAAAAATTTAATTAATTAAAGTTCGAAATTTTTACACTTTTTTGGCAATAACTCTAAATTTTTCTTCCAAATTCTGACGCAATTTTTTCGCCCCGCTCTCCCCTCGTCGCCCCGCGTCCAACGACGTATCGCTCGAGGGTGTAGACCCACCAAAAAACGAAAAAGTTGCTAACCTAACCTAACCTAAGGGACGGGACATAGACGGATTTCTATTGAAATCCACCTAAGCTCTGACAATTCGCATACATTTGGTTGTTCTGCGAATACAAAATTTCTTTAAATTGGTCAATTGTTATAACTAATTTTAAATTTTACTTACCAATACTGCTGGTCGGCTGCTCCCGCTGCTTTTCAGTGCTGTGGCGCTGAAAATTTCATTTCTGAAAAAATTTAATTAATTAAAGTTCGAAATTTTTACACTTTTTTGGCAATAACTCTAAATTTTTCTTCCAAATTCTGACGCAATTTTTTCGCCCCGCTCTCCCCTCGTCGCCCCGCGTCCAACGACGTATCGCTCGAGGGTGTAGACCCACCAAAAAACGAAAAAGTTGCTAACCTAACCTAACCTAAGGGACGGGACATAGACGGATTTCTATTGAAATCCACCTAAGCTCTGACAATTCGCATACATTTGGTTGTTCTGCGAATACAAAATTTCTTTAAATTGGTCAATTGTTATAACTAATTTTAAATTTTACTTACCAATACTGCTGGTCGGCTGCTCCCGCTGCTTTTCAGTGCTGTGGCGCTGAAAATTTCATTTCTGAAAAAATTTAATTAATTAAAGTTCGAAATTTTTACACTTTTTTGGCAATAACTCTAAATTTTTCTTCCAAATTCTGACGCAATTTTTTCGCCCCGCTCTCCCCTCGTCGCCCCGCGTCCAACGACGTATCGCTCGAGGGTGTAGACCCACCAAAAAACGAAAAAGTTGCTAACCTAACCTAACCTAAGGGACGGGACATAGACGGATTTCTATTGAAATCCACCTAAGCTCTGACAATTCGCATACATTTGGTTGTTCTGCGAATACAAAATTTCTTTAAATTGGTCAATTGTTATAACTAATTTTAAATTTTACTTACCAATACTGCTGGTCGGCTGCTCCCGCTGCTTTTCAGTGCTGTGGCGCTGAAAATTTCATTTCTGAAAAAATTTAATTAATTAAAGTTCGAAATTTTTACACTTTTTTGGCAATAACTCTAAATTTTTCTTCCAAATTCTGACGCAATTTTTTCGCCCCGCTCTCCCCTCGTCGCCCCGCGTCCAACGACGTATCGCTCGAGGGTGTAGACCCACCAAAAAACGAAAAAGTTGCTAACCTAACCTAACCTAAGGGACGGGACATAGACGGATTTCTATTGAAATCCACCTAAGCTCTGACAATTCGCATACATTTGGTTGTTCTGCGAATACAAAATTTCTTTAAATTGGTCAATTGTTATAACTAATTTTAAATTTTACTTACCAATACTGCTGGTCGGCTGCTCCCGCTGCTTTTCAGTGCTGTGGCGCTGAAAATTTCATTTCTGAAAAAATTTAATTAATTAAAGTTCGAAATTTTTACACTTTTTTGGCAATAACTCTAAATTTTTCTTCCAAATTCTGACGCAATTTTTTCGCCCCGCTCTCCCCTCGTCGCCCCGCGTCCAACGACGTATCGCTCGAGGGTGTAGACCCACCAAAAAACGAAAAAGTTGCTAACCTAACCTAACCTAAGGGACGGGACATAGACGGATTTCTATTGAAATCCACCTAAGCTCTGACAATTCGCATACATTTGGTTGTTCTGCGAATACAAAATTTCTTTAAATTGGTCAATTGTTATAACTAATTTTAAATTTTACTTACCAATACTGCTGGTCGGCTGCTCCCGCTGCTTTTCAGTGCTGTGGCGCTGAAAATTTCATTTCTGAAAAAATTTAATTAATTAAAGTTCGAAATTTTTACACTTTTTTGGCAATAACTCTAAATTTTTCTTCCAAATTCTGACGCAATTTTTTCGCCCCGCTCTCCCCTCGTCGCCCCGCGTCCAACGACGTATCGCTCGAGGGTGTAGACCCACCAAAAAACGAAAAAGTTGCTAACCTAACCTAACCTAAGGGACGGGACATAGACGGATTTCTATTGAAATCCACCTAAGCTCTGACAATTCGCATACATTTGGTTGTTCTGCGAATACAAAATTTCTTTAAATTGGTCAATTGTTATAACTAATTTTAAATTTTACTTACCAATACTGCTGGTCGGCTGCTCCCGCTGCTTTTCAGTGCTGTGGCGCTGAAAATTTCATTTCTGAAAAAATTTAATTAATTAAAGTTCGAAATTTTTACACTTTTTTGGCAATAACTCTAAATTTTTCTTCCAAATTCTGACGCAATTTTTTCGCCCCGCTCTCCCCTCGTCGCCCCGCGTCCAACGACGTATCGCTCGAGGGTGTAGACCCACCAAAAAACGAAAAAGTTGCTAACCTAACCTAACCTAAGGGACGGGACATAGACGGATTTCTATTGAAATCCACCTAAGCTCTGACAATTCGCATACATTTGGTTGTTCTGCGAATACAAAATTTCTTTAAATTGGTCAATTGTTATAACTAATTTTAAATTTTACTTACCAATACTGCTGGTCGGCTGCTCCCGCTGCTTTTCAGTGCTGTGGCGCTGAAAATTTCATTTCTGAAAAAATTTAATTAATTAAAGTTCGAAATTTTTACACTTTTTTGGCAATAACTCTAAATTTTTCTTCCAAATTCTGACGCAATTTTTTCGCCCCGCTCTCCCCTCGTCGCCCCGCGTCCAACGACGTATCGCTCGAGGGTGTAGACCCACCAAAAAACGAAAAAGTTGCTAACCTAACCTAACCTAAGGGACGGGACATAGACGGATTTCTATTGAAATCCACCTAAGCTCTGACAATTCGCATACATTTGGTTGTTCTGCGAATACAAAATTTCTTTAAATTGGTCAATTGTTATAACTAATTTTAAATTTTACTTACCAATACTGCTGGTCGGCTGCTCCCGCTGCTTTTCAGTGCTGTGGCGCTGAAAATTTCATTTCTGAAAAAATTTAATTAATTAAAGTTCGAAATTTTTACACTTTTTTGGCAATAACTCTAAATTTTTCTTCCAAATTCTGACGCAATTTTTTCGCCCCGCTCTCCCCTCGTCGCCCCGCGTCCAACGACGTATCGCTCGAGGGTGTAGACCCACCAAAAAACGAAAAAGTTGCTAACCTAACCTAACCTAAGGGACGGGACATAGACGGATTTCTATTGAAATCCACCTAAGCTCTGACAATTCGCATACATTTGGTTGTTCTGCGAATACAAAATTTCTTTAAATTGGTCAATTGTTATAACTAATTTTAAATTTTACTTACCAATACTGCTGGTCGGCTGCTCCCGCTGCTTTTCAGTGCTGTGGCGCTGAAAATTTCATTTCTGAAAAAATTTAATTAATTAAAGTTCGAAATTTTTACACTTTTTTGGCAATAACTCTAAATTTTTCTTCCAAATTCTGACGCAATTTTTTCGCCCCGCTCTCCCCTCGTCGCCCCGCGTCCAACGACGTATCGCTCGAGGGTGTAGACCCACCAAAAAACGAAAAAGTTGCTAACCTAACCTAACCTAAGGGACGGGACATAGACGGATTTCTATTGAAATCCACCTAAGCTCTGACAATTCGCATACATTTGGTTGTTCTGCGAATACAAAATTTCTTTAAATTGGTCAATTGTTATAACTAATTTTAAATTTTACTTACCAATACTGCTGGTCGGCTGCTCCCGCTGCTTTTCAGTGCTGTGGCGCTGAAAATTTCATTTCTGAAAAAATTTAATTAATTAAAGTTCGAAATTTTTACACTTTTTTGGCAATAACTCTAAATTTTTCTTCCAAATTCTGACGCAATTTTTTCGCCCCGCTCTCCCCTCGTCGCCCCGCGTCCAACGACGTATCGCTCGAGGGTGTAGACCCACCAAAAAACGAAAAAGTTGCTAACCTAACCTAACCTAAGGGACGGGACATAGACGGATTTCTATTGAAATCCACCTAAGCTCTGACAATTCGCATACATTTGGTTGTTCTGCGAATACAAAATTTCTTTAAATTGGTCAATTGTTATAACTAATTTTAAATTTTACTTACCAATACTGCTGGTCGGCTGCTCCCGCTGCTTTTCAGTGCTGTGGCGCTGAAAATTTCATTTCTGAAAAAATTTAATTAATTAAAGTTCGAAATTTTTACACTTTTTTGGCAATAACTCTAAATTTTTCTTCCAAATTCTGACGCAATTTTTTCGCCCCGCTCTCCCCTCGTCGCCCCGCGTCCAACGACGTATCGCTCGAGGGTGTAGACCCACCAAAAAACGAAAAAGTTGCTAACCTAACCTAACCTAAGGGACGGGACATAGACGGATTTCTATTGAAATCCACCTAAGCTCTGACAATTCGCATACATTTGGTTGTTCTGCGAATACAAAATTTCTTTAAATTGGTCAATTGTTATAACTAATTTTAAATTTTACTTACCAATACTGCTGGTCGGCTGCTCCCGCTGCTTTTCAGTGCTGTGGCGCTGAAAATTTCATTTCTGAAAAAATTTAATTAATTAAAGTTCGAAATTTTTACACTTTTTTGGCAATAACTCTAAATTTTTCTTCCAAATTCTGACGCAATTTTTTCGCCCCGCTCTCCCCTCGTCGCCCCGCGTCCAACGACGTATCGCTCGAGGGTGTAGACCCACCAAAAAACGAAAAAGTTGCTAACCTAACCTAACCTAAGGGACGGGACATAGACGGATTTCTATTGAAATCCACCTAAGCTCTGACAATTCGCATACATTTGGTTGTTCTGCGAATACAAAATTTCTTTAAATTGGTCAATTGTTATAACTAATTTTAAATTTTACTTACCAATACTGCTGGTCGGCTGCTCCCGCTGCTTTTCAGTGCTGTGGCGCTGAAAATTTCATTTCTGAAAAAATTTAATTAATTAAAGTTCGAAATTTTTACACTTTTTTGGCAATAACTCTAAATTTTTCTTCCAAATTCTGACGCAATTTTTTCGCCCCGCTCTCCCCTCGTCGCCCCGCGTCCAACGACGTATCGCTCGAGGGTGTAGACCCACCAAAAAACGAAAAAGTTGCTAACCTAACCTAACCTAAGGGACGGGACATAGACGGATTTCTATTGAAATCCACCTAAGCTCTGACAATTCGCATACATTTGGTTGTTCTGCGAATACAAAATTTCTTTAAATTGGTCAATTGTTATAACTAATTTTAAATTTTACTTACCAATACTGCTGGTCGGCTGCTCCCGCTGCTTTTCAGTGCTGTGGCGCTGAAAATTTCATTTCTGAAAAAATTTAATTAATTAAAGTTCGAAATTTTTACACTTTTTTGGCAATAACTCTAAATTTTTCTTCCAAATTCTGACGCAATTTTTTCGCCCCGCTCTCCCCTCGTCGCCCCGCGTCCAACGACGTATCGCTCGAGGGTGTAGACCCACCAAAAAACGAAAAAGTTGCTAACCTAACCTAACCTAAGGGACGGGACATAGACGGATTTCTATTGAAATCCACCTAAGCTCTGACAATTCGCATACATTTGGTTGTTCTGCGAATACAAAATTTCTTTAAATTGGTCAATTGTTATAACTAATTTTAAATTTTACTTACCAATACTGCTGGTCGGCTGCTCCCGCTGCTTTTCAGTGCTGTGGCGCTGAAAATTTCATTTCTGAAAAAATTTAATTAATTAAAGTTCGAAATTTTTACACTTTTTTGGCAATAACTCTAAATTTTTCTTCCAAATTCTGACGCAATTTTTTCGCCCCGCTCTCCCCTCGTCGCCCCGCGTCCAACGACGTATCGCTCGAGGGTGTAGACCCACCAAAAAACGAAAAAGTTGCTAACCTAACCTAACCTAAGGGACGGGACATAGACGGATTTCTATTGAAATCCACCTAAGCTCTGACAATTCGCATACATTTGGTTGTTCTGCGAATACAAAATTTCTTTAAATTGGTCAATTGTTATAACTAATTTTAAATTTTACTTACCAATACTGCTGGTCGGCTGCTCCCGCTGCTTTTCAGTGCTGTGGCGCTGAAAATTTCATTTCTGAAAAAATTTAATTAATTAAAGTTCGAAATTTTTACACTTTTTTGGCAATAACTCTAAATTTTTCTTCCAAATTCTGACGCAATTTTTTCGCCCCGCTCTCCCCTCGTCGCCCCGCGTCCAACGACGTATCGCTCGAGGGTGTAGACCCACCAAAAAACGAAAAAGTTGCTAACCTAACCTAACCTAAGGGACGGGACATAGACGGATTTCTATTGAAATCCACCTAAGCTCTGACAATTCGCATACATTTGGTTGTTCTGCGAATACAAAATTTCTTTAAATTGGTCAATTGTTATAACTAATTTTAAATTTTACTTACCAATACTGCTGGTCGGCTGCTCCCGCTGCTTTTCAGTGCTGTGGCGCTGAAAATTTCATTTCTGAAAAAATTTAATTAATTAAAGTTCGAAATTTTTACACTTTTTTGGCAATAACTCTAAATTTTTCTTCCAAATTCTGACGCAATTTTTTCGCCCCGCTCTCCCCTCGTCGCCCCGCGTCCAACGACGTATCGCTCGAGGGTGTAGACCCACCAAAAAACGAAAAAGTTGCTAACCTAACCTAACCTAAGGGACGGGACATAGACGGATTTCTATTGAAATCCACCTAAGCTCTGACAATTCGCATACATTTGGTTGTTCTGCGAATACAAAATTTCTTTAAATTGGTCAATTGTTATAACTAATTTTAAATTTTACTTACCAATACTGCTGGTCGGCTGCTCCCGCTGCTTTTCAGTGCTGTGGCGCTGAAAATTTCATTTCTGAAAAAATTTAATTAATTAAAGTTCGAAATTTTTACACTTTTTTGGCAATAACTCTAAATTTTTCTTCCAAATTCTGACGCAATTTTTTCGCCCCGCTCTCCCCTCGTCGCCCCGCGTCCAACGACGTATCGCTCGAGGGTGTAGACCCACCAAAAAACGAAAAAGTTGCTAACCTAACCTAACCTAAGGGACGGGACATAGACGGATTTCTATTGAAATCCACCTAAGCTCTGACAATTCGCATACATTTGGTTGTTCTGCGAATACAAAATTTCTTTAAATTGGTCAATTGTTATAACTAATTTTAAATTTTACTTACCAATACTGCTGGTCGGCTGCTCCCGCTGCTTTTCAGTGCTGTGGCGCTGAAAATTTCATTTCTGAAAAAATTTAATTAATTAAAGTTCGAAATTTTTACACTTTTTTGGCAATAACTCTAAATTTTTCTTCCAAATTCTGACGCAATTTTTTCGCCCCGCTCTCCCCTCGTCGCCCCGCGTCCAACGACGTATCGCTCGAGGGTGTAGACCCACCAAAAAACGAAAAAGTTGCTAACCTAACCTAACCTAAGGGACGGGACATAGACGGATTTCTATTGAAATCCACCTAAGCTCTGACAATTCGCATACATTTGGTTGTTCTGCGAATACAAAATTTCTTTAAATTGGTCAATTGTTATAACTAATTTTAAATTTTACTTACCAATACTGCTGGTCGGCTGCTCCCGCTGCTTTTCAGTGCTGTGGCGCTGAAAATTTCATTTCTGAAAAAATTTAATTAATTAAAGTTCGAAATTTTTACACTTTTTTGGCAATAACTCTAAATTTTTCTTCCAAATTCTGACGCAATTTTTTCGCCCCGCTCTCCCCTCGTCGCCCCGCGTCCAACGACGTATCGCTCGAGGGTGTAGACCCACCAAAAAACGAAAAAGTTGCTAACCTAACCTAACCTAAGGGACGGGACATAGACGGATTTCTATTGAAATCCACCTAAGCTCTGACAATTCGCATACATTTGGTTGTTCTGCGAATACAAAATTTCTTTAAATTGGTCAATTGTTATAACTAATTTTAAATTTTACTTACCAATACTGCTGGTCGGCTGCTCCCGCTGCTTTTCAGTGCTGTGGCGCTGAAAATTTCATTTCTGAAAAAATTTAATTAATTAAAGTTCGAAATTTTTACACTTTTTTGGCAATAACTCTAAATTTTTCTTCCAAATTCTGACGCAATTTTTTCGCCCCGCTCTCCCCTCGTCGCCCCGCGTCCAACGACGTATCGCTCGAGGGTGTAGACCCACCAAAAAACGAAAAAGTTGCTAACCTAACCTAACCTAAGGGACGGGACATAGACGGATTTCTATTGAAATCCACCTAAGCTCTGACAATTCGCATACATTTGGTTGTTCTGCGAATACAAAATTTCTTTAAATTGGTCAATTGTTATAACTAATTTTAAATTTTACTTACCAATACTGCTGGTCGGCTGCTCCCGCTGCTTTTCAGTGCTGTGGCGCTGAAAATTTCATTTCTGAAAAAATTTAATTAATTAAAGTTCGAAATTTTTACACTTTTTTGGCAATAACTCTAAATTTTTCTTCCAAATTCTGACGCAATTTTTTCGCCCCGCTCTCCCCTCGTCGCCCCGCGTCCAACGACGTATCGCTCGAGGGTGTAGACCCACCAAAAAACGAAAAAGTTGCTAACCTAACCTAACCTAAGGGACGGGACATAGACGGATTTCTATTGAAATCCACCTAAGCTCTGACAATTCGCATACATTTGGTTGTTCTGCGAATACAAAATTTCTTTAAATTGGTCAATTGTTATAACTAATTTTAAATTTTACTTACCAATACTGCTGGTCGGCTGCTCCCGCTGCTTTTCAGTGCTGTGGCGCTGAAAATTTCATTTCTGAAAAATTTAATTAATTAAAGTTCGAAATTTTTACACTTTTTTGGCAATAACTCTAAATTTTTCTTCCAAATTCTGACGCAATTTTTTCGCCCCGCTCTCCCCTCGTCGCCCCGCGTCCAACGACGTATCGCTCGAGGGTGTAGACCCACCAAAAAACGAAAAAGTTGCTAACCTAACCTAACCTAAGGGACGGGACATAGACGGATTTCTATTGAAATCCACCTAAGCTCTGACAATTCGCATACATTTGGTTGTTCTGCGAATACAAAATTTCTTTAAATTGGTCAATTGTTATAACTAATTTTAAATTTTACTTACCAATACTGCTGGTCGGCTGCTCCCGCTGCTTTTCAGTGCTGTGGCGCTGAAAATTTCATTTCTGAAAAAATTTAATTAATTAAAGTTCGAAATTTTTACACTTTTTTGGCAATAACTCTAAATTTTTCTTCCAAATTCTGACGCAATTTTTTCGCCCCGCTCTCCCCTCGTCGCCCCGCGTCCAACGACGTATCGCTCGAGGGTGTAGACCCACCAAAAAACGAAAAAGTTGCTAACCTAACCTAACCTAAGGGACGGGACATAGACGGATTTCTATTGAAATCCACCTAAGCTCTGACAATTCGCATACATTTGGTTGTTCTGCGAATACAAAATTTCTTTAAATTGGTCAATTGTTATAACTAATTTTAAATTTTACTTACCAATACTGCTGGTCGGCTGCTCCCGCTGCTTTTCAGTGCTGTGGCGCTGAAAATTTCATTTCTGAAAAAATTTAATTAATTAAAGTTCGAAATTTTTACACTTTTTTGGCAATAACTCTAAATTTTTCTTCCAAATTCTGACGCAATTTTTTCGCCCCGCTCTCCCCTCGTCGCCCCGCGTCCAACGACGTATCGCTCGAGGGTGTAGACCCACCAAAAAACGAAAAAGTTGCTAACCTAACCTAACCTAAGGGACGGGACATAGACGGATTTCTATTGAAATCCACCTAAGCTCTGACAATTCGCATACATTTGGTTGTTCTGCGAATACAAAATTTCTTTAAATTGGTCAATTGTTATAACTAATTTTAAATTTTACTTACCAATACTGCTGGTCGGCTGCTCCCGCTGCTTTTCAGTGCTGTGGCGCTGAAAATTTCATTTCTGAAAAAATTTAATTAATTAAAGTTCGAAATTTTTACACTTTTTTGGCAATAACTCTAAATTTTTCTTCCAAATTCTGACGCAATTTTTTCGCCCCGCTCTCCCCTCGTCGCCCCGCGTCCAACGACGTATCGCTCGAGGGTGTAGACCCACCAAAAAACGAAAAAGTTGCTAACCTAACCTAACCTAAGGGACGGGACATAGACGGATTTCTATTGAAATCCACCTAAGCTCTGACAATTCGCATACATTTGGTTGTTCTGCGAATACAAAATTTCTTTAAATTGGTCAATTGTTATAACTAATTTTAAATTTTACTTACCAATACTGCTGGTCGGCTGCTCCCGCTGCTTTTCAGTGCTGTGGCGCTGAAAATTTCATTTCTGAAAAAATTTAATTAATTAAAGTTCGAAATTTTTACACTTTTTTGGCAATAACTCTAAATTTTTCTTCCAAATTCTGACGCAATTTTTTCGCCCCGCTCTCCCCTCGTCGCCCCGCGTCCAACGACGTATCGCTCGAGGGTGTAGACCCACCAAAAAACGAAAAAGTTGCTAACCTAACCTAACCTAAGGGACGGGACATAGACGGATTTCTATTGAAATCCACCTAAGCTCTGACAATTCGCATACATTTGGTTGTTCTGCGAATACAAAATTTCTTTAAATTGGTCAATTGTTATAACTAATTTTAAATTTTACTTACCAATACTGCTGGTCGGCTGCTCCCGCTGCTTTTCAGTGCTGTGGCGCTGAAAATTTCATTTCTGAAAAAATTTAATTAATTAAAGTTCGAAATTTTTACACTTTTTTGGCAATAACTCTAAATTTTTCTTCCAAATTCTGACGCAATTTTTTCGCCCCGCTCTCCCCTCGTCGCCCCGCGTCCAACGACGTATCGCTCGAGGGTGTAGACCCACCAAAAAACGAAAAAGTTGCTAACCTAACCTAACCTAAGGGACGGGACATAGACGGATTTCTATTGAAATCCACCTAAGCTCTGACAATTCGCATACATTTGGTTGTTCTGCGAATACAAAATTTCTTTAAATTGGTCAATTGTTATAACTAATTTTAAATTTTACTTACCAATACTGCTGGTCGGCTGCTCCCGCTGCTTTTCAGTGCTGTGGCGCTGAAAATTTCATTTCTGAAAAAATTTAATTAATTAAAGTTCGAAATTTTTACACTTTTTTGGCAATAACTCTAAATTTTTCTTCCAAATTCTGACGCAATTTTTTCGCCCCGCTCTCCCCTCGTCGCCCCGCGTCCAACGACGTATCGCTCGAGGGTGTAGACCCACCAAAAAACGAAAAAGTTGCTAACCTAACCTAACCTAAGGGACGGGACATAGACGGATTTCTATTGAAATCCACCTAAGCTCTGACAATTCGCATACATTTGGTTGTTCTGCGAATACAAAATTTCTTTAAATTGGTCAATTGTTATAACTAATTTTAAATTTTACTTACCAATACTGCTGGTCGGCTGCTCCCGCTGCTTTTCAGTGCTGTGGCGCTGAAAATTTCATTTCTGAAAAAATTTAATTAATTAAAGTTCGAAATTTTTACACTTTTTTGGCAATAACTCTAAATTTTTCTTCCAAATTCTGACGCAATTTTTTCGCCCCGCTCTCCCCTCGTCGCCCCGCGTCCAACGACGTATCGCTCGAGGGTGTAGA
>CAJHVG010000103.1:0-22477 GCA_905147325.1 Notodonta dromedarius
AATTAATTAAAGTTCGAAATTTTTACACTTTTTTGGCAATAACTCTAAATTTTTCTTCCAAATTCTGACGCAATTTTTTCGCCCCGCTCTCCCCTCGTCGCCCCGCGTCCAACGACGTATCGCTCGAGGGTGTAGACCCACCAAAAAACGAAAAAGTTGCTAACCTAACCTAACCTAAGGGACGGGACATAGACGGATTTCTATTGAAATCCACCTAAGCTCTGACAATTCGCATACATTTGGTTGTTCTGCGAATACAAAATTTCTTTAAATTGGTCAATTGTTATAACTAATTTTAAATTTTACTTACCAATACTGCTGGTCGGCTGCTCCCGCTGCTTTTCAGTGCTGTGGCGCTGAAAATTTCATTTCTGAAAAAATTTAATTAATTAAAGTTCGAAATTTTTACACTTTTTTGGCAATAACTCTAAATTTTTCTTCCAAATTCTGACGCAATTTTTTCGCCCCGCTCTCCCCTCGTCGCCCCGCGTCCAACGACGTATCGCTCGAGGGTGTAGACCCACCAAAAAACGAAAAAGTTGCTAACCTAACCTAACCTAAGGGACGGGACATAGACGGATTTCTATTGAAATCCACCTAAGCTCTGACAATTCGCATACATTTGGTTGTTCTGCGAATACAAAATTTCTTTAAATTGGTCAATTGTTATAACTATTTTTAAATTTTACTTACCAATACTGCTGGTCGGCTGCTCCCGCTGCTTTTCAGTGCTGTGGCGCTGAAAATTTCATTTCTGAAAAAATTTAATTAATTAAAGTTCGAAATTTTTACACTTTTTTGGCAATAACTCTAAATTTTTCTTCCAAATTCTGACGCAATTTTTTCGCCCCGCTCTCCCCTCGTCGCCCCGCGTCCAACGACGTATCGCTCGAGGGTGTAGACCCACCAAAAAACGAAAAAGTTGCTAACCTAACCTAACCTAAGGGACGGGACATAGACGGATTTCTATTGAAATCCACCTAAGCTCTGACAATTCGCATACATTTGGTTGTTCTGCGAATACAAAATTTCTTTAAATTGGTCAATTGTTATAACTAATTTTAAATTTTACTTACCAATACTGCTGGTCGGCTGCTCCCGCTGCTTTTCAGTGCTGTGGCGCTGAAAATTTCATTTCTGAAAAAATTTAATTAATTAAAGTTCGAAATTTTTACACTTTTTTGGCAATAACTCTAAATTTTTCTTCCAAATTCTGACGCAATTTTTTCGCCCCGCTCTCCCCTCGTCGCCCCGCGTCCAACGACGTATCGCTCGAGGGTGTAGACCCACCAAAAAACGAAAAAGTTGCTAACCTAACCTAACCTAAGGGACGGGACATAGACGGATTTCTATTGAAATCCACCTAAGCTCTGACAATTCGCATACATTTGGTTGTTCTGCGAATACAAAATTTCTTTAAATTGGTCAATTGTTATAACTAATTTTAAATTTTACTTACCAATACTGCTGGTCGGCTGCTCCCGCTGCTTTTCAGTGCTGTGGCGCTGAAAATTTCATTTCTGAAAAAATTTAATTAATTAAAGTTCGAAATTTTTACACTTTTTTGGCAATAACTCTAAATTTTTCTTCCAAATTCTGACGCAATTTTTTCGCCCCGCTCTCCCCTCGTCGCCCCGCGTCCAACGACGTATCGCTCGAGGGTGTAGACCCACCAAAAAACGAAAAAGTTGCTAACCTAACCTAACCTAAGGGACGGGACATAGACGGATTTCTATTGAAATCCACCTAAGCTCTGACAATTCGCATACATTTGGTTGTTCTGCGAATACAAAATTTCTTTAAATTGGTCAATTGTTATAACTATTTTTAAATTTTACTTACCAATACTGCTGGTCGGCTGCTCCCGCTGCTTTTCAGTGCTGTGGCGCTGAAAATTTCATTTCTGAAAAAATTTAATTAATTAAAGTTCGAAATTTTTACACTTTTTTGGCAATAACTCTAAATTTTTCTTCCAAATTCTGACGCAATTTTTTCGCCCCGCTCTCCCCTCGTCGCCCCGCGTCCAACGACGTATCGCTCGAGGGTGTAGACCCACCAAAAAACGAAAAAGTTGCTAACCTAACCTAACCTAAGGGACGGGACATAGACGGATTTCTATTGAAATCCACCTAAGCTCTGACAATTCGCATACATTTGGTTGTTCTGCGAATACAAAATTTCTTTAAATTGGTCAATTGTTATAACTAATTTTAAATTTTACTTACCAATACTGCTGGTCGGCTGCTCCCGCTGCTTTTCAGTGCTGTGGCGCTGAAAATTTCATTTCTGAAAAAATTTAATTAATTAAAGTTCGAAATTTTTACACTTTTTTGGCAATAACTCTAAATTTTTCTTCCAAATTCTGACGCAATTTTTTCGCCCCGCTCTCCCCTCGTCGCCCCGCGTCCAACGACGTATCGCTCGAGGGTGTAGACCCACCAAAAAACGAAAAAGTTGCTAACCTAACCTAACCTAAGGGACGGGACATAGACGGATTTCTATTGAAATCCACCTAAGCTCTGACAATTCGCATACATTTGGTTGTTCTGCGAATACAAAATTTCTTTAAATTGGTCAATTGTTATAACTATTTTTAAATTTTACTTACCAATACTGCTGGTCGGCTGCTCCCGCTGCTTTTCAGTGCTGTGGCGCTGAAAATTTCATTTCTGAAAAAATTTAATTAATTAAAGTTCGAAATTTTTACACTTTTTTGGCAATAACTCTAAATTTTTCTTCCAAATTCTGACGCAATTTTTTCGCCCCGCTCTCCCCTCGTCGCCCCGCGTCCAACGACGTATCGCTCGAGGGTGTAGACCCACCAAAAAACGAAAAAGTTGCTAACCTAACCTAACCTAAGGGACGGGACATAGACGGATTTCTATTGAAATCCACCTAAGCTCTGACAATTCGCATACATTTGGTTGTTCTGCGAATACAAAATTTCTTTAAATTGGTCAATTGTTATAACTAATTTTAAATTTTACTTACCAATACTGCTGGTCGGCTGCTCCCGCTGCTTTTCAGTGCTGTGGCGCTGAAAATTTCATTTCTGAAAAAATTTAATTAATTAAAGTTCGAAATTTTTACACTTTTTTGGCAATAACTCTAAATTTTTCTTCCAAATTCTGACGCAATTTTTTCGCCCCGCTCTCCCCTCGTCGCCCCGCGTCCAACGACGTATCGCTCGAGGGTGTAGACCCACCAAAAAACGAAAAAGTTGCTAACCTAACCTAACCTAAGGGACGGGACATAGACGGATTTCTATTGAAATCCACCTAAGCTCTGACAATTCGCATACATTTGGTTGTTCTGCGAATACAAAATTTCTTTAAATTGGTCAATTGTTATAACTAATTTTAAATTTTACTTACCAATACTGCTGGTCGGCTGCTCCCGCTGCTTTTCAGTGCTGTGGCGCTGAAAATTTCATTTCTGAAAAAATTTAATTAATTAAAGTTCGAAATTTTTACACTTTTTTGGCAATAACTCTAAATTTTTCTTCCAAATTCTGACGCAATTTTTTCGCCCCGCTCTCCCCTCGTCGCCCCGCGTCCAACGACGTATCGCTCGAGGGTGTAGACCCACCAAAAAACGAAAAAGTTGCTAACCTAACCTAACCTAAGGGACGGGACATAGACGGATTTCTATTGAAATCCACCTAAGCTCTGACAATTCGCATACATTTGGTTGTTCTGCGAATACAAAATTTCTTTAAATTGGTCAATTGTTATAACTAATTTTAAATTTTACTTACCAATACTGCTGGTCGGCTGCTCCCGCTGCTTTTCAGTGCTGTGGCGCTGAAAATTTCATTTCTGAAAAAATTTAATTAATTAAAGTTCGAAATTTTTACACTTTTTTGGCAATAACTCTAAATTTTTCTTCCAAATTCTGACGCAATTTTTTCGCCCCGCTCTCCCCTCGTCGCCCCGCGTCCAACGACGTATCGCTCGAGGGTGTAGACCCACCAAAAAACGAAAAAGTTGCTAACCTAACCTAACCTAAGGGACGGGACATAGACGGATTTCTATTGAAATCCACCTAAGCTCTGACAATTCGCATACATTTGGTTGTTCTGCGAATACAAAATTTCTTTAAATTGGTCAATTGTTATAACTAATTTTAAATTTTACTTACCAATACTGCTGGTCGGCTGCTCCCGCTGCTTTTCAGTGCTGTGGCGCTGAAAATTTCATTTCTGAAAAAATTTAATTAATTAAAGTTCGAAATTTTTACACTTTTTTGGCAATAACTCTAAATTTTTCTTCCAAATTCTGACGCAATTTTTTCGCCCCGCTCTCCCCTCGTCGCCCCGCGTCCAACGACGTATCGCTCGAGGGTGTAGACCCACCAAAAAACGAAAAAGTTGCTAACCTAACCTAACCTAAGGGACGGGACATAGACGGATTTCTATTGAAATCCACCTAAGCTCTGACAATTCGCATACATTTGGTTGTTCTGCGAATACAAAATTTCTTTAAATTGGTCAATTGTTATAACTAATTTTAAATTTTACTTACCAATACTGCTGGTCGGCTGCTCCCGCTGCTTTTCAGTGCTGTGGCGCTGAAAATTTCATTTCTGAAAAAATTTAATTAATTAAAGTTCGAAATTTTTACACTTTTTTGGCAATAACTCTAAATTTTTCTTCCAAATTCTGACGCAATTTTTTCGCCCCGCTCTCCCCTCGTCGCCCCGCGTCCAACGACGTATCGCTCGAGGGTGTAGACCCACCAAAAAACGAAAAAGTTGCTAACCTAACCTAACCTAAGGGACGGGACATAGACGGATTTCTATTGAAATCCACCTAAGCTCTGACAATTCGCATACATTTGGTTGTTCTGCGAATACAAAATTTCTTTAAATTGGTCAATTGTTATAACTAATTTTAAATTTTACTTACCAATACTGCTGGTCGGCTGCTCCCGCTGCTTTTCAGTGCTGTGGCGCTGAAAATTTCATTTCTGAAAAAATTTAATTAATTAAAGTTCGAAATTTTTACACTTTTTTGGCAATAACTCTAAATTTTTCTTCCAAATTCTGACGCAATTTTTTCGCCCCGCTCTCCCCTCGTCGCCCCGCGTCCAACGACGTATCGCTCGAGGGTGTAGACCCACCAAAAAACGAAAAAGTTGCTAACCTAACCTAACCTAAGGGACGGGACATAGACGGATTTCTATTGAAATCCACCTAAGCTCTGACAATTCGCATACATTTGGTTGTTCTGCGAATACAAAATTTCTTTAAATTGGTCAATTGTTATAACTAATTTTAAATTTTACTTACCAATACTGCTGGTCGGCTGCTCCCGCTGCTTTTCAGTGCTGTGGCGCTGAAAATTTCATTTCTGAAAAAATTTAATTAATTAAAGTTCGAAATTTTTACACTTTTTTGGCAATAACTCTAAATTTTTCTTCCAAATTCTGACGCAATTTTTTCGCCCCGCTCTCCCCTCGTCGCCCCGCGTCCAACGACGTATCGCTCGAGGGTGTAGACCCACCAAAAAACGAAAAAGTTGCTAACCTAACCTAACCTAAGGGACGGGACATAGACGGATTTCTATTGAAATCCACCTAAGCTCTGACAATTCGCATACATTTGGTTGTTCTGCGAATACAAAATTTCTTTAAATTGGTCAATTGTTATAACTAATTTTAAATTTTACTTACCAATACTGCTGGTCGGCTGCTCCCGCTGCTTTTCAGTGCTGTGGCGCTGAAAATTTCATTTCTGAAAAAATTTAATTAATTAAAGTTCGAAATTTTTACACTTTTTTGGCAATAACTCTAAATTTTTCTTCCAAATTCTGACGCAATTTTTTCGCCCCGCTCTCCCCTCGTCGCCCCGCGTCCAACGACGTATCGCTCGAGGGTGTAGACCCACCAAAAAACGAAAAAGTTGCTAACCTAACCTAACCTAAGGGACGGGACATAGACGGATTTCTATTGAAATCCACCTAAGCTCTGACAATTCGCATACATTTGGTTGTTCTGCGAATACAAAATTTCTTTAAATTGGTCAATTGTTATAACTAATTTTAAATTTTACTTACCAATACTGCTGGTCGGCTGCTCCCGCTGCTTTTCAGTGCTGTGGCGCTGAAAATTTCATTTCTGAAAAAATTTAATTAATTAAAGTTCGAAATTTTTACACTTTTTTGGCAATAACTCTAAATTTTTCTTCCAAATTCTGACGCAATTTTTTCGCCCCGCTCTCCCCTCGTCGCCCCGCGTCCAACGACGTATCGCTCGAGGGTGTAGACCCACCAAAAAACGAAAAAGTTGCTAACCTAACCTAACCTAAGGGACGGGACATAGACGGATTTCTATTGAAATCCACCTAAGCTCTGACAATTCGCATACATTTGGTTGTTCTGCGAATACAAAATTTCTTTAAATTGGTCAATTGTTATAACTAATTTTAAATTTTACTTACCAATACTGCTGGTCGGCTGCTCCCGCTGCTTTTCAGTGCTGTGGCGCTGAAAATTTCATTTCTGAAAAAATTTAATTAATTAAAGTTCGAAATTTTTACACTTTTTTGGCAATAACTCTAAATTTTTCTTCCAAATTCTGACGCAATTTTTTCGCCCCGCTCTCCCCTCGTCGCCCCGCGTCCAACGACGTATCGCTCGAGGGTGTAGACCCACCAAAAAACGAAAAAGTTGCTAACCTAACCTAACCTAAGGGACGGGACATAGACGGATTTCTATTGAAATCCACCTAAGCTCTGACAATTCGCATACATTTGGTTGTTCTGCGAATACAAAATTTCTTTAAATTGGTCAATTGTTATAACTAATTTTAAATTTTACTTACCAATACTGCTGGTCGGCTGCTCCCGCTGCTTTTCAGTGCTGTGGCGCTGAAAATTTCATTTCTGAAAAAATTTAATTAATTAAAGTTCGAAATTTTTACACTTTTTTGGCAATAACTCTAAATTTTTCTTCCAAATTCTGACGCAATTTTTTCGCCCCGCTCTCCCCTCGTCGCCCCGCGTCCAACGACGTATCGCTCGAGGGTGTAGACCCACCAAAAAACGAAAAAGTTGCTAACCTAACCTAACCTAAGGGACGGGACATAGACGGATTTCTATTGAAATCCACCTAAGCTCTGACAATTCGCATACATTTGGTTGTTCTGCGAATACAAAATTTCTTTAAATTGGTCAATTGTTATAACTAATTTTAAATTTTACTTACCAATACTGCTGGTCGGCTGCTCCCGCTGCTTTTCAGTGCTGTGGCGCTGAAAATTTCATTTCTGAAAAAATTTAATTAATTAAAGTTCGAAATTTTTACACTTTTTTGGCAATAACTCTAAATTTTTCTTCCAAATTCTGACGCAATTTTTTCGCCCCGCTCTCCCCTCGTCGCCCCGCGTCCAACGACGTATCGCTCGAGGGTGTAGACCCACCAAAAAACGAAAAAGTTGCTAACCTAACCTAACCTAAGGGACGGGACATAGACGGATTTCTATTGAAATCCACCTAAGCTCTGACAATTCGCATACATTTGGTTGTTCTGCGAATACAAAATTTCTTTAAATTGGTCAATTGTTATAACTAATTTTAAATTTTACTTACCAATACTGCTGGTCGGCTGCTCCCGCTGCTTTTCAGTGCTGTGGCGCTGAAAATTTCATTTCTGAAAAAATTTAATTAATTAAAGTTCGAAATTTTTACACTTTTTTGGCAATAACTCTAAATTTTTCTTCCAAATTCTGACGCAATTTTTTCGCCCCGCTCTCCCCTCGTCGCCCCGCGTCCAACGACGTATCGCTCGAGGGTGTAGACCCACCAAAAAACGAAAAAGTTGCTAACCTAACCTAACCTAAGGGACGGGACATAGACGGATTTCTATTGAAATCCACCTAAGCTCTGACAATTCGCATACATTTGGTTGTTCTGCGAATACAAAATTTCTTTAAATTGGTCAATTGTTATAACTAATTTTAAATTTTACTTACCAATACTGCTGGTCGGCTGCTCCCGCTGCTTTTCAGTGCTGTGGCGCTGAAAATTTCATTTCTGAAAAAATTTAATTAATTAAAGTTCGAAATTTTTACACTTTTTTGGCAATAACTCTAAATTTTTCTTCCAAATTCTGACGCAATTTTTTCGCCCCGCTCTCCCCTCGTCGCCCCGCGTCCAACGACGTATCGCTCGAGGGTGTAGACCCACCAAAAAACGAAAAAGTTGCTAACCTAACCTAACCTAAGGGACGGGACATAGACGGATTTCTATTGAAATCCACCTAAGCTCTGACAATTCGCATACATTTGGTTGTTCTGCGAATACAAAATTTCTTTAAATTGGTCAATTGTTATAACTAATTTTAAATTTTACTTACCAATACTGCTGGTCGGCTGCTCCCGCTGCTTTTCAGTGCTGTGGCGCTGAAAATTTCATTTCTGAAAAAATTTAATTAATTAAAGTTCGAAATTTTTACACTTTTTTGGCAATAACTCTAAATTTTTCTTCCAAATTCTGACGCAATTTTTTCGCCCCGCTCTCCCCTCGTCGCCCCGCGTCCAACGACGTATCGCTCGAGGGTGTAGACCCACCAAAAAACGAAAAAGTTGCTAACCTAACCTAACCTAAGGGACGGGACATAGACGGATTTCTATTGAAATCCACCTAAGCTCTGACAATTCGCATACATTTGGTTGTTCTGCGAATACAAAATTTCTTTAAATTGGTCAATTGTTATAACTAATTTTAAATTTTACTTACCAATACTGCTGGTCGGCTGCTCCCGCTGCTTTTCAGTGCTGTGGCGCTGAAAATTTCATTTCTGAAAAAATTTAATTAATTAAAGTTCGAAATTTTTACACTTTTTTGGCAATAACTCTAAATTTTTCTTCCAAATTCTGACGCAATTTTTTCGCCCCGCTCTCCCCTCGTCGCCCCGCGTCCAACGACGTATCGCTCGAGGGTGTAGACCCACCAAAAAACGAAAAAGTTGCTAACCTAACCTAACCTAAGGGACGGGACATAGACGGATTTCTATTGAAATCCACCTAAGCTCTGACAATTCGCATACATTTGGTTGTTCTGCGAATACAAAATTTCTTTAAATTGGTCAATTGTTATAACTAATTTTAAATTTTACTTACCAATACTGCTGGTCGGCTGCTCCCGCTGCTTTTCAGTGCTGTGGCGCTGAAAATTTCATTTCTGAAAAAATTTAATTAATTAAAGTTCGAAATTTTTACACTTTTTTGGCAATAACTCTAAATTTTTCTTCCAAATTCTGACGCAATTTTTTCGCCCCGCTCTCCCCTCGTCGCCCCGCGTCCAACGACGTATCGCTCGAGGGTGTAGACCCACCAAAAAACGAAAAAGTTGCTAACCTAACCTAACCTAAGGGACGGGATGCGACACATAAGAGCAAAGCTCGAACAAAAGAAAATAATTACGCTCGTGTCGCTGGATATCGAGGGAGCCTTCGACAATGCGTGGTGGCCCAAAATCAAGGTGCGGCTAGCAGAAGAACACTGCCCAGTGAACTTGAGGCGAGTGATGGACAGCTATTTATGTGATAGAGTGGTAAAGCTGAGATACGCAGGGGAGGAATACGAAAGGAACACCAGCAAGGGATGCGTACAAGGTTCCATAGGAGGTCCCATACTCTGGAATCTTCTGCTGGACCCACTTCTAAAGGAGCTAGAAACCAAAGGATACTACTGTCAGGCCTTTGCGGACGATGTTGTTATGGTCTTCGACGGCGAGTCGGCATGGGGCATCGAAAGACAGGCGAATGCCGCTCTCGCGCACGTCCGGGCGTGGGGTATTAGAAATAAACTCACATTCGCCCCGCACAAAACCTGTGCGATGGTAATAACACGGCGGGTAAATTATGTTACACCACGTCTGAGCATGGGCGGGGTCGACATTGACATGTCCCAAGAAATCAAGATCCTAGGACTTGTAATAGATGCAAAATTGACCTTCAATAGCCATTTAGTTAGTGTCTGCAAAAAGGCAATAAATATTTACAAGCAACTAGCCAGAACGGCGCGTGTGAGCTGGGGATTGCATCCGGAGGTAATTAGAACCATATACACAGCAGCAGTCGAACCGATCGTGTTGTATGCGGCTAGCGCATGGTCGCTGGCTGCAAACAAAATAGGAGTCCGAAAACAACTGGCTATAATCCAAAGAGGATTTGCCCAAAAACTCTGTAGAGCGTACCGCACAGTTTCATTAAACTCGGCCCTAGTGCTTGCTGGGATGCTCCCACTCGACCTTCGAATTCGCGAAGCGGCTGCGCTGTACGAGATCAAGAGGGGGGCGTCCCATCGGGCGCTAGGAAACCGGGAGATAGAACAAACGACCTCAGCTATGGAGGCCCTACACCCTGCAGAGCAAACTGACCTAGTGTTCGAAACCCTGGTAGACGAGGAACAACTCAACAACCACAGCAATTTCGATGTGCGCATATTCACCGATGGTAGCAAGATTGAGGGAGGGGTTGGTGCGGCGCTGTCGATATGGAATAGCGTCGCAGAAATCAGGGCCCTCAAGCTTGCGCTACCATCATGCTGTACCGTCTACCAGGCAGAACTCCTGGCACTCAACAAGGCAACCATCGAAGCCTTGAAGCATCCTGAATCTAGCTTTGGCATCTACAGCGACTCCATGGCGGCTCTACAGACCATGGTCGACCCTCGTTCCTCCCATCCCTTAGCCGTAGAAGCGCGAGACACCATAAGACGCTGCGAGCTCCAAAATAAGAGTGTCTCGCTATTCTGGATCAAGGCCCACGCAGGGCTAACCGGAAACGAGAGGGCAGACCAGCTAGCCAAGGAGGCCGCATTAAAATTAAAAAGAAGACCTGACTATAACCGGTGTCCTGTCTCATTCGTCAAGCGACAAATCCGACTGGAGTCGCTTGACGAATGGAACAGTCGCTACAAGGCAGGAGAAACGGCGTCAACAACTAAAGTGTTCTTCCCCGACGCGATAGACGCCTACAGCATCGTGAGGAAGATAGAGATCGACCCAATTATGACGCAGGTGTTGACAGGACACGGCGGGTTCTCCGAGTACTTGAATCGCTTCAAGCGCAAGGAGAGCCCGGCGTGCATCTGCGACCCGGAGATCGAAGAAAGCATTTTGCACATCATCGTGGAATGTCCGGTCCACTGCAAAGAAAGAACGGAACTGGAAACAATAATTGGAATAAAAATAACAACACACGAAATAAAAAATTTAATAAGAGATAAAAGCACTAGAGACTTCTTTATACAATTTTGCAAAGAAATAGCCCGTAAAGTGGCATTAAGAAACAAATAGTACACATTATATATACTCTAACAAAATAACAGGCTTGCTCAACAAATTAAAACTAGACATAAAAAAGTCCCTGACTTCCACATCAGGGGAATATCAGTCAAACAAAAAAAAAAAAAAAAAAAAAAAAAAAAAAAAACATAGACGGATTTCTATTGAAATCCACCTAAGCTCTGACAATTCGCATACATTTGGTTGTTCTGCGAATACAAAATTTCTTTAAATTGGTCAATTGTTATAACTAATTTTAAATTTTACTTACCAATACTGCTGGTCGGCTGCTCCCGCTGCTTTTCAGTGCTGTGGCGCTGAAAATTTCATTTCTGAAAAAATTTAATTAATTAAAGTTCGAAATTTTTACACTTTTTTGGCAATAACTCTAAATTTTTCTTCCAAATTCTGACGCAATTTTTTCGCCCCGCTCTCCCCTCGTCGCCCCGCGTCCAACGACGTATCGCTCGAGGGTGTAGACCCACCAAAAAACGAAAAAGTTGCTAACCTAACCTAACCTAAGGGACGGGACATAGACGGATTTCTATTGAAATCCACCTAAGCTCTGACAATTCGCATACATTTGGTTGTTCTGCGAATACAAAATTTCTTTAAATTGGTCAATTGTTATAACTAATTTTAAATTTTACTTACCAATACTGCTGGTCGGCTGCTCCCGCTGCTTTTCAGTGCTGTGGCGCTGAAAATTTCATTTCTGAAAAAATTTAATTAATTAAAGTTCGAAATTTTTACACTTTTTTGGCAATAACTCTAAATTTTTCTTCCAAATTCTGACGCAATTTTTTCGCCCCGCTCTCCCCTCGTCGCCCCGCGTCCAACGACGTATCGCTCGAGGGTGTAGACCCACCAAAAAACGAAAAAGTTGCTAACCTAACCTAACCTAAGGGACGGGACATAGACGGATTTCTATTGAAATCCACCTAAGCTCTGACAATTCGCATACATTTGGTTGTTCTGCGAATACAAAATTTCTTTAAATTGGTCAATTGTTATAACTAATTTTAAATTTTACTTACCAATACTGCTGGTCGGCTGCTCCCGCTGCTTTTCAGTGCTGTGGCGCTGAAAATTTCATTTCTGAAAAAATTTAATTAATTAAAGTTCGAAATTTTTACACTTTTTTGGCAATAACTCTAAATTTTTCTTCCAAATTCTGACGCAATTTTTTCGCCCCGCTCTCCCCTCGTCGCCCCGCGTCCAACGACGTATCGCTCGAGGGTGTAGACCCACCAAAAAACGAAAAAGTTGCTAACCTAACCTAACCTAAGGGACGGGACATAGACGGATTTCTATTGAAATCCACCTAAGCTCTGACAATTCGCATACATTTGGTTGTTCTGCGAATACAAAATTTCTTTAAATTGGTCAATTGTTATAACTAATTTTAAATTTTACTTACCAATACTGCTGGTCGGCTGCTCCCGCTGCTTTTCAGTGCTGTGGCGCTGAAAATTTCATTTCTGAAAAAATTTAATTAATTAAAGTTCGAAATTTTTACACTTTTTTGGCAATAACTCTAAATTTTTCTTCCAAATTCTGACGCAATTTTTTCGCCCCGCTCTCCCCTCGTCGCCCCGCGTCCAACGACGTATCGCTCGAGGGTGTAGACCCACCAAAAAACGAAAAAGTTGCTAACCTAACCTAACCTAAGGGACGGGACATAGACGGATTTCTATTGAAATCCACCTAAGCTCTGACAATTCGCATACATTTGGTTGTTCTGCGAATACAAAATTTCTTTAAATTGGTCAATTGTTATAACTAATTTTAAATTTTACTTACCAATACTGCTGGTCGGCTGCTCCCGCTGCTTTTCAGTGCTGTGGCGCTGAAAATTTCATTTCTGAAAAAATTTAATTAATTAAAGTTCGAAATTTTTACACTTTTTTGGCAATAACTCTAAATTTTTCTTCCAAATTCTGACGCAATTTTTTCGCCCCGCTCTCCCCTCGTCGCCCCGCGTCCAACGACGTATCGCTCGAGGGTGTAGACCCACCAAAAAACGAAAAAGTTGCTAACCTAACCTAACCTAAGGGACGGGACATAGACGGATTTCTATTGAAATCCACCTAAGCTCTGACAATTCGCATACATTTGGTTGTTCTGCGAATACAAAATTTCTTTAAATTGGTCAATTGTTATAACTAATTTTAAATTTTACTTACCAATACTGCTGGTCGGCTGCTCCCGCTGCTTTTCAGTGCTGTGGCGCTGAAAATTTCATTTATGAAAAAATTTAATTAATTAAAGTTCGAAATTTTTACACTTTTTTGGCAATAACTCTAAATTTTTCTTCCAAATTCTGACGCAATTTTTTCGCCCCGCTCTCCCCTCGTCGCCCCGCGTCCAACGACGTATCGCTCGAGGGTGTAGACCCACCAAAAAACGAAAAAGTTGCTAACCTAACCTAACCTAAGGGACGGGACATAGACGGATTTCTATTGAAATCCACCTAAGCTCTGACAATTCGCATACATTTGGTTGTTCTGCGAATACAAAATTTCTTTAAATTGGTCAATTGTTATAACTAATTTTAAATTTTACTTACCAATACTGCTGGTCGGCTGCTCCCGCTGCTTTTCAGTGCTGTGGCGCTGAAAATTTCATTTCTGAAAAAATTTAATTAATTAAAGTTCGAAATTTTTACACTTTTTTGGCAATAACTCTAAATTTTTCTTCCAAATTCTGACGCAATTTTTTCGCCCCGCTCTCCCCTCGTCGCCCCGCGTCCAACGACGTATCGCTCGAGGGTGTAGACCCACCAAAAAACGAAAAAGTTGCTAACCTAACCTAACCTAAGGGACGGGACATAGACGGATTTCTATTGAAATCCACCTAAGCTCTGACAATTCGCATACATTTGGTTGTTCTGCGAATACAAAATTTCTTTAAATTGGTCAATTGTTATAACTAATTTTAAATTTTACTTACCAATACTGCTGGTCGGCTGCTCCCGCTGCTTTTCAGTGCTGTGGCGCTGAAAATTTCATTTCTGAAAAAATTTAATTAATTAAAGTTCGAAATTTTTACACTTTTTTGGCAATAACTCTAAATTTTTCTTCCAAATTCTGACGCAATTTTTTCGCCCCGCTCTCCCCTCGTCGCCCCGCGTCCAACGACGTATCGCTCGAGGGTGTAGACCCACCAAAAAACGAAAAAGTTGCTAACCTAACCTAACCTAAGGGACGGGACATAGACGGATTTCTATTGAAAT
Source organism: Notodonta dromedarius (assembly GCA_905147325.1). Lineage (NCBI taxonomy): Eukaryota > Metazoa > Arthropoda > Insecta > Lepidoptera > Notodontidae > Notodonta > Notodonta dromedarius. The sequence continues at coordinate 14,525 of CAJHVG010000103.1, forward strand.
CCACCTAAGCTCTGACAATTCGCATACATTTGGTTGTTCTGCGAATACAAAATTTCTTTAAATTGGTCAATTGTTATAACTAATTTTAAATTTTACTTACCAATACTGCTGGTCGGCTGCTCCCGCTGCTTTTCAGTGCTGTGGCGCTGAAAATTTCATTTCTGAAAAAATTTAATTAATTAAAGTTCGAAATTTTTACACTTTTTTGGCAATAACTCTAAATTTTTCTTCCAAATTCTGACGCAATTTTTTCGCCCCGCTCTCCCCTCGTCGCCCCGCGTCCAACGACGTATCGCTCGAGGGTGTAGACCCACCAAAAAACGAAAAAGTTGCTAACCTAACCTAACCTAAGGGACGGGACATAGACGGATTTCTATTGAAATCCACCTAAGCTCTGACAATTCGCATACATTTGGTTGTTCTGCGAATACAAAATTTCTTTAAATTGGTCAATTGTTATAACTAATTTTAAATTTTACTTACCAATACTGCTGGTCGGCTGCTCCCGCTGCTTTTCAGTGCTGTGGCGCTGAAAATTTCATTTCTGAAAAAATTTAATTAATTAAAGTTCGAAATTTTTACACTTTTTTGGCAATAACTCTAAATTTTTCTTCCAAATTCTGACGCAATTTTTTCGCCCCGCTCTCCCCTCGTCGCCCCGCGTCCAACGACGTATCGCTCGAGGGTGTAGACCCACCAAAAAACGAAAAAGTTGCTAACCTAACCTAACCTAAGGGACGGGACATAGACGGATTTCTATTGAAATCCACCTAAGCTCTGACAATTCGCATACATTTGGTTGTTCTGCGAATACAAAATTTCTTTAAATTGGTCAATTGTTATAACTAATTTTAAATTTTACTTACCAATACTGCTGGTCGGCTGCTCCCGCTGCTTTTCAGTGCTGTGGCGCTGAAAATTTCATTTCTGAAAAAATTTAATTAATTAAAGTTCGAAATTTTTACACTTTTTTGGCAATAACTCTAAATTTTTCTTCCAAATTCTGACGCAATTTTTTCGCCCCGCTCTCCCCTCGTCGCCCCGCGTCCAACGACGTATCGCTCGAGGGTGTAGACCCACCAAAAAACGAAAAAGTTGCTAACCTAACCTAACCTAAGGGACGGGACATAGACGGATTTCTATTGAAATCCACCTAAGCTCTGACAATTCGCATACATTTGGTTGTTCTGCGAATACAAAATTTCTTTAAATTGGTCAATTGTTATAACTAATTTTAAATTTTACTTACCAATACTGCTGGTCGGCTGCTCCCGCTGCTTTTCAGTGCTGTGGCGCTGAAAATTTCATTTCTGAAAAAATTTAATTAATTAAAGTTCGAAATTTTTACACTTTTTTGGCAATAACTCTAAATTTTTCTTCCAAATTCTGACGCAATTTTTTCGCCCCGCTCTCCCCTCGTCGCCCCGCGTCCAACGACGTATCGCTCGAGGGTGTAGACCCACCAAAAAACGAAAAAGTTGCTAACCTAACCTAACCTAAGGGACGGGACATAGACGGATTTCTATTGAAATCCACCTAAGCTCTGACAATTCGCATACATTTGGTTGTTCTGCGAATACAAAATTTCTTTAAATTGGTCAATTGTTATAACTAATTTTAAATTTTACTTACCAATACTGCTGGTCGGCTGCTCCCGCTGCTTTTCAGTGCTGTGGCGCTGAAAATTTCATTTCTGAAAAAATTTAATTAATTAAAGTTCGAAATTTTTACACTTTTTTGGCAATAACTCTAAATTTTTCTTCCAAATTCTGACGCAATTTTTTCGCCCCGCTCTCCCCTCGTCGCCCCGCGTCCAACGACGTATCGCTCGAGGGTGTAGACCCACCAAAAAACGAAAAAGTTGCTAACCTAACCTAACCTAAGGGACGGGACATAGACGGATTTCTATTGAAATCCACCTAAGCTCTGACAATTCGCATACATTTGGTTGTTCTGCGAATACAAAATTTCTTTAAATTGGTCAATTGTTATAACTAATTTTAAATTTTACTTACCAATACTGCTGGTCGGCTGCTCCCGCTGCTTTTCAGTGCTGTGGCGCTGAAAATTTCATTTCTGAAAAAATTTAATTAATTAAAGTTCGAAATTTTTACACTTTTTTGGCAATAACTCTAAATTTTTCTTCCAAATTCTGACGCAATTTTTTCGCCCCGCTCTCCCCTCGTCGCCCCGCGTCCAACGACGTATCGCTCGAGGGTGTAGACCCACCAAAAAACGAAAAAGTTGCTAACCTAACCTAACCTAAGGGACGGGACATAGACGGATTTCTATTGAAATCCACCTAAGCTCTGACAATTCGCATACATTTGGTTGTTCTGCGAATACAAAATTTCTTTAAATTGGTCAATTGTTATAACTAATTTTAAATTTTACTTACCAATACTGCTGGTCGGCTGCTCCCGCTGCTTTTCAGTGCTGTGGCGCTGAAAATTTCATTTCTGAAAAAATTTAATTAATTAAAGTTCGAAATTTTTACACTTTTTTGGCAATAACTCTAAATTTTTCTTCCAAATTCTGACGCAATTTTTTCGCCCCGCTCTCCCCTCGTCGCCCCGCGTCCAACGACGTATCGCTCGAGGGTGTAGACCCACCAAAAAACGAAAAAGTTGCTAACCTAACCTAACCTAAGGGACGGGACATAGACGGATTTCTATTGAAATCCACCTAAGCTCTGACAATTCGCATACATTTGGTTGTTCTGCGAATACAAAATTTCTTTAAATTGGTCAATTGTTATAACTAATTTTAAATTTTACTTACCAATACTGCTGGTCGGCTGCTCCCGCTGCTTTTCAGTGCTGTGGCGCTGAAAATTTCATTTCTGAAAAAATTTAATTAATGAAAGTTCGAAATTTTTACACTTTTTTGGCAATAACTCTAAATTTTTCTTCCAAATTCTGACGCAATTTTTTCGCCCCGCTCTCCCCTCGTCGCCCCGCGTCCAACGACGTATCGCTCGAGGGTGTAGACCCACCAAAAAACGAAAAAGTTGCTAACCTAACCTAACCTAAGGGACGGGACATAGACGGATTTCTATTGAAATCCACCTAAGCTCTGACAATTCGCATACATTTGGTTGTTCTGCGAATACAAAATTTCTTTAAATTGGTCAATTGTTATAACTAATTTTAAATTTTACTTACCAATACTGCTGGTCGGCTGCTCCCGCTGCTTTTCAGTGCTGTGGCGCTGAAAATTTCATTTCTGAAAAAATTTAATTAATTAAAGTTCGAAATTTTTACACTTTTTTGGCAATAACTCTAAATTTTTCTTCCAAATTCTGACGCAATTTTTTCGCCCCGCTCTCCCCTCGTCGCCCCGCGTCCAACGACGTATCGCTCGAGGGTGTAGACCCACCAAAAAACGAAAAAGTTGCTAACCTAACCTAACCTAAGGGACGGGACATAGACGGATTTCTATTGAAATCCACCTAAGCTCTGACAATTCGCATACATTTGGTTGTTCTGCGAATACAAAATTTCTTTAAATTGGTCAATTGTTATAACTAATTTTAAATTTTACTTACCAATACTGCTGGTCGGCTGCTCCCGCTGCTTTTCAGTGCTGTGGCGCTGAAAATTTCATTTCTGAAAAAATTTAATTAATTAAAGTTCGAAATTTTTACACTTTTTTGGCAATAACTCTAAATTTTTCTTCCAAATTCTGACGCAATTTTTTCGCCCCGCTCTCCCCTCGTCGCCCCGCGTCCAACGACGTATCGCTCGAGGGTGTAGACCCACCAAAAAACGAAAAAGTTGCTAACCTAACCTAACCTAAGGGACGGGACATAGACGGATTTCTATTGAAATCCACCTAAGCTCTGACAATTCGCATACATTTGGTTGTTCTGCGAATACAAAATTTCTTTAAATTGGTCAATTGTTATAACTAATTTTAAATTTTACTTACCAATACTGCTGGTCGGCTGCTCCCGCTGCTTTTCAGTGCTGTGGCGCTGAAAATTTCATTTCTGAAAAAATTTAATTAATTAAAGTTCGAAATTTTTACACTTTTTTGGCAATAACTCTAAATTTTTCTTCCAAATTCTGACGCAATTTTTTCGCCCCGCTCTCCCCTCGTCGCCCCGCGTCCAACGACGTATCGCTCGAGGGTGTAGACCCACCAAAAAACGAAAAAGTTGCTAACCTAACCTAACCTAAGGGACGGGACATAGACGGATTTCTATTGAAATCCACCTAAGCTCTGACAATTCGCATACATTTGGTTGTTCTGCGAATACAAAATTTCTTTAAATTGGTCAATTGTTATAACTAATTTTAAATTTTACTTACCAATACTGCTGGTCGGCTGCTCCCGCTGCTTTTCAGTGCTGTGGCGCTGAAAATTTCATTTCTGAAAAAATTTAATTAATTAAAGTTCGAAATTTTTACACTTTTTTGGCAATAACTCTAAATTTTTCTTCCAAATTCTGACGCAATTTTTTCGCCCCGCTCTCCCCTCGTCGCCCCGCGTCCAACGACGTATCGCTCGAGGGTGTAGACCCACCAAAAAACGAAAAAGTTGCTAACCTAACCTAACCTAAGGGACGGGACATAGACGGATTTCTATTGAAATCCACCTAAGCTCTGACAATTCGCATACATTTGGTTGTTCTGCGAATACAAAATTTCTTTAAATTGGTCAATTGTTATAACTAATTTTAAATTTTACTTACCAATACTGCTGGTCGGCTGCTCCCGCTGCTTTTCAGTGCTGTGGCGCTGAAAATTTCATTTCTGAAAAAATTTAATTAATTAAAGTTCGAAATTTTTACACTTTTTTGGCAATAACTCTAAATTTTTCTTCCAAATTCTGACGCAATTTTTTCGCCCCGCTCTCCCCTCGTCGCCCCGCGTCCAACGACGTATCGCTCGAGGGTGTAGACCCACCAAAAAACGAAAAAGTTGCTAACCTAACCTAACCTAAGGGACGGGACATAGACGGATTTCTATTGAAATCCACCTAAGCTCTGACAATTCGCATACATTTGGTTGTTCTGCGAATACAAAATTTCTTTAAATTGGTCAATTGTTATAACTAATTTTAAATTTTACTTACCAATACTGCTGGTCGGCTGCTCCCGCTGCTTTTCAGTGCTGTGGCGCTGAAAATTTCATTTCTGAAAAAATTTAATTAATTAAAGTTCGAAATTTTTACACTTTTTTGGCAATAACTCTAAATTTTTCTTCCAAATTCTGACGCAATTTTTTCGCCCCGCTCTCCCCTCGTCGCCCCGCGTCCAACGACGTATCGCTCGAGGGTGTAGACCCACCAAAAAACGAAAAAGTTGCTAACCTAACCTAACCTAAGGGACGGGACATAGACGGATTTCTATTGAAATCCACCTAAGCTCTGACAATTCGCATACATTTGGTTGTTCTGCGAATACAAAATTTCTTTAAATTGGTCAATTGTTATAACTAATTTTAAATTTTACTTACCAATACTGCTGGTCGGCTGCTCCCGCTGCTTTTCAGTGCTGTGGCGCTGAAAATTTCATTTCTGAAAAAATTTAATTAATTAAAGTTCGAAATTTTTACACTTTTTTGGCAATAACTCTAAATTTTTCTTCCAAATTCTGACGCAATTTTTTCGCCCCGCTCTCCCCTCGTCGCCCCGCGTCCAACGACGTATCGCTCGAGGGTGTAGACCCACCAAAAAACGAAAAAGTTGCTAACCTAACCTAACCTAAGGGACGGGACATAGACGGATTTCTATTGAAATCCACCTAAGCTCTGACAATTCGCATACATTTGGTTGTTCTGCGAATACAAAATTTCTTTAAATTGGTCAATTGTTATAACTAATTTTAAATTTTACTTACCAATACTGCTGGTCGGCTGCTCCCGCTGCTTTTCAGTGCTGTGGCGCTGAAAATTTCATTTCTGAAAAAATTTAATTAATTAAAGTTCGAAATTTTTACACTTTTTTGGCAATAACTCTAAATTTTTCTTCCAAATTCTGACGCAATTTTTTCGCCCCGCTCTCCCCTCGTCGCCCCGCGTCCAACGACGTATCGCTCGAGGGTGTAGACCCACCAAAAAACGAAAAAGTTGCTAACCTAACCTAACCTAAGGGACGGGACATAGACGGATTTCTATTGAAATCCACCTAAGCTCTGACAATTCGCATACATTTGGTTGTTCTGCGAATACAAAATTTCTTTAAATTGGTCAATTGTTATAACTAATTTTAAATTTTACTTACCAATACTGCTGGTCGGCTGCTCCCGCTGCTTTTCAGTGCTGTGGCGCTGAAAATTTCATTTCTGAAAAAATTTAATTAATTTTAGTTCGAAATTTTTACACTTTTTTGGCAATAACTCTAAATTTTTCTTCCAAATTCTGACGCAATTTTTTCGCCCCGCTCTCCCCTCGTCGCCCCGCGTCCAACGACGTATCGCTCGAGGGTGTAGACCCACCAAAAAACGAAAAAGTTGCTAACCTAACCTAACCTAAGGGACGGGACATAGACGGATTTCTATTGAAATCCACCTAAGCTCTGACAATTCGCATACATTTGGTTGTTCTGCGAATACAAAATTTCTTTAAATTGGTCAATTGTTATAACTAATTTTAAATTTTACTTACCAATACTGCTGGTCGGCTGCTCCCGCTGCTTTTCAGTGCTGTGGCGCTGAAAATTTCATTTCTGAAAAAATTTAATTAATTAAAGTTCGAAATTTTTACACTTTTTTGGCAATAACTCTAAATTTTTCTTCCAAATTCTGACGCAATTTTTTCGCCCCGCTCTCCCCTCGTCGCCCCGCGTCCAACGACGTATCGCTCGAGGGTGTAGACCCACCAAAAAACGAAAAAGTTGCTAACCTAACCTAACCTAAGGGACGGGACATAGACGGATTTCTATTGAAATCCACCTAAGCTCTGACAATTCGCATACATTTGGTTGTTCTGCGAATACAAAATTTCTTTAAATTGGTCAATTGTTATAACTAATTTTAAATTTTACTTACCAATACTGCTGGTCGGCTGCTCCCGCTGCTTTTCAGTGCTGTGGCGCTGAAAATTTCATTTCTGAAAAAATTTAATTAATTAAAGTTCGAAATTTTTACACTTTTTTGGCAATAACTCTAAATTTTTCTTCCAAATTCTGACGCAATTTTTTCGCCCCGCTCTCCCCTCGTCGCCCCGCGTCCAACGACGTATCGCTCGAGGGTGTAGACCCACCAAAAAACGAAAAAGTTGCTAACCTAACCTAACCTAAGGGACGGGACATAGACGGATTTCTATTGAAATCCACCTAAGCTCTGACAATTCGCATACATTTGGTTGTTCTGCGAATACAAAATTTCTTTAAATTGGTCAATTGTTATAACTAATTTTAAATTTTACTTACCAATACTGCTGGTCGGCTGCTCCCGCTGCTTTTCAGTGCTGTGGCGCTGAAAATTTCATTTCTGAAAAAATTTAATTAATTAAAGTTCGAAATTTTTACACTTTTTTGGCAATAACTCTAAATTTTTCTTCCAAATTCTGACGCAATTTTTTCGCCCCGCTCTCCCCTCGTCGCCCCGCGTCCAACGACGTATCGCTCGAGGGTGTAGACCCACCAAAAAACGAAAAAGTTGCTAACCTAACCTAACCTAAGGGACGGGACATAGACGGATTTCTATTGAAATCCACCTAAGCTCTGACAATTCGCATACATTTGGTTGTTCTGCGAATACAAAATTTCTTTAAATTGGTCAATTGTTATAACTAATTTTAAATTTTACTTACCAATACTGCTGGTCGGCTGCTCCCGCTGCTTTTCAGTGCTGTGGCGCTGAAAATTTCATTTCTGAAAAAATTTAATTAATTAAAGTTCGAAATTTTTACACTTTTTTGGCAATAACTCTAAATTTTTCTTCCAAATTCTGACGCAATTTTTTCGCCCCGCTCTCCCCTCGTCGCCCCGCGTCCAACGACGTAT
>CAJHVG010000104.1:0-21700 GCA_905147325.1 Notodonta dromedarius
GGAAGCGGGGCGTCGCTGGCGATGCTATAGGATGAAAATTAGCCAAAAGTTAGGTTCAAAATTGTTGAGGGGGGGGAAAAAACTGAAAATTTTCGATTAATTGGCGACTTTTGTTTTAGAAAATTGAAAATCTAGGTGACCTAGATAGCGGACACCGTCAGGAAGACCACCAGGGACCTCCCCAGCGAGTTAGGTAGTTATCGGTGAATTAGGTGCTGAGTTATTAGACTTTGAAATTCCAGAAACTACAATTCGACCGACGACGGCGACAAAATAGGTAAGTAGTATGTTCAAGAAAAGCGAAATTATGGATGGAACCAACAACGCAGACCCTGGGGACCTTCCCACCAGGTATGACGGCTATCAGATGAACTGATAGACGATTATCGAGTTGTTTGTTTGCAGAAATTAACTTTTTTCGACAAATTTAGGTAAGTAGTATGTTCAAGAAAAGCGAAATTATGGATGGAACCAACAACGCAGACCCTGGGGACCTTCCCACCAGGTATGACGGTTATCAGATGAACTGATTATCGAGTTATTTGTTTGCAGAAATTAACTTTTTTATTCTGAAAATTAACACGAAAAATATACCAAAATTTGGGAAAGATAGGTACGTTGATTAGGAACGATGTTATCACAATGAATGTTCAAACGACAATAGCAAATGTATTGCGCGCGGTCCGCGCTTATATAGGTAAAACTTTTCGTCGAGACAAAGGAACAAAGGATGTGGTGTGGTGGGGGTGGCTGGGTGGTACTTGTTTGCCGCAGAGACAAAGGAAACAAAGAAAACAAAGGATGTGGTGGGGGTGGGTGGTACTTTTTTGAAGCTACTCTCTCGAGCGACACCTCGTCGGAAGCGGGGCGTCGCTGGCGATGCTATAGGATGAAAATTAGCCAAAAGTTAGGTTCAAAATTGTTGAGGGGGGGGAAAAAACTGAAAATTTTCGATTAATTGGCGACTTTTGTTTTAGAAAATTGAAAATCTAGGTGACCTAGATAGCGGACACCGTCAGGAAGACCACCAGGGACCTCCCCAGCGAGTTAGGTAGTTATCGGTGAATTAGGTGCTGAGTTATTAGACTTTGAAATTCCAGAAACTACAATTCGACCGACGACGGCGACAAAATAGGTAAGTAGTATGTTCAAGAAAAGCGAAATTATGGATGGAACCAACAACGCAGACCCTGGGGACCTTCCCACCAGGTATGACGGCTATCAGATGAACTGATAGACGATTATCGAGTTGTTTGTTTGCAGAAATTAACTTTTTTCGACAAATTTAGGTAAGTAGTATGTTCAAGAAAAGCGAAATTATGGATGGAACCAACAACGCAGACCCTGGGGACCTTCCCACCAGGTATGACGGTTATCAGATGAACTGATTATCGAGTTATTTGTTTGCAGAAATTAACTTTTTTATTCTGAAAATTAACACGAAAAATATACCAAAATTTGGGAAAGATAGGTACGTTGATTAGGAACGATGTTATCACAATGAATGTTCAAACGACAATAGCAAATGTATTGCGCGCGGTCCGCGCTTATATAGGTAAAACTTTTCGTCGAGACAAAGGAACAAAGGATGTGGTGTGGTGGGGGTGGCTGGGTGGTACTTGTTTGCCGCAGAGACAAAGGAAACAAAGAAAACAAAGGATGTGGTGGGGGTGGGTGGTACTTTTTTGAAGCTACTCTCTCGAGCGACACCTCGTCGGAAGCGGGGCGTCGCTGGCGATGCTATAGGATGAAAATTAGCCAAAAGTTAGGTTCAAAATTGTTGAGGGGGGGGAAAAAACTGAAAATTTTCGATTAATTGGCGACTTTTGTTTTAGAAAATTGAAAATCTAGGTGACCTAGATAGCGGACACCGTCAGGAAGACCACCAGGGACCTCCCCAGCGAGTTAGGTAGTTATCGGTGAATTAGGTGCTGAGTTATTAGACTTTGAAATTCCAGAAACTACAATTCGACCGACGACGGCGACAAAATAGGTAAGTAGTATGTTCAAGAAAAGCGAAATTATGGATGGAACCAACAACGCAGACCCTGGGGACCTTCCCACCAGGTATGACGGCTATCAGATGAACTGATAGACGATTATCGAGTTGTTTGTTTGCAGAAATTAACTTTTTTCGACAAATTTAGGTAAGTAGTATGTTCAAGAAAAGCGAAATTATGGATGGAACCAACAACGCAGACCCTGGGGACCTTCCCACCAGGTATGACGGTTATCAGATGAACTGATTATCGAGTTATTTGTTTGCAGAAATTAACTTTTTTATTCTGAAAATTAACACGAAAAATATACCAAAATTTGGGAAAGATAGGTACGTTGATTAGGAACGATGTTATCACAATGAATGTTCAAACGACAATAGCAAATGTATTGCGCGCGGTCCGCGCTTATATAGGTAAAACTTTTCGTCGAGACAAAGGAACAAAGGATGTGGTGTGGTGGGGGTGGCTGGGTGGTACTTGTTTGCCGCAGAGACAAAGGAAACAAAGAAAACAAAGGATGTGGTGGGGGTGGGTGGTACTTTTTTGAAGCTACTCTCTCGAGCGACACCTCGTCGGAAGCGGGGCGTCGCTGGCGATGCTATAGGATGAAAATTAGCCAAAAGTTAGGTTCAAAATTGTTGAGGGGGGGGAAAAAACTGAAAATTTTCGATAAATTGGCGACTTTTGTTTTAGAAAATTGAAAATCTAGGTGACCTAGATAGCGGACACCGTCAGGAAGACCACCAGGGACCTCCCCAGCGAGTTAGGTAGTTATCGGTGAATTAGGTACTGAGTTATTAGACTTTGAAATTCCAGAAACTAAAATTCGACCGACGACGGCGACAAAATAGGTAAGTAGTATGTTCAAGAAAAGCGAAATTATGGATGGAACCAACAACGCAGACCCTGGGGACCTTCCCACCAGGTATGACGGCTATCAGATGAACTGATAGACGATTATCGAGTTGTTTGTTTGCAGAAATTAACTTTTTTCGACAAATTTAGGTAAGTAGTATGTTCAAGAAAAGCGAAATTATGGATGGAACCAACAACGCAGACCCTGGGGACCTTCCCACCAGGTATGACGGTTATCAGATGAACTGATTATCGAGTTATTTGTTTGCAGAAATTAACTTTTTTATTCTGAAAATTAACACGAAAAATATACCAAAATTTGGGAAAGATAGGTACGTTGATTAGGAACGATGTTATCACAATGAATGTTCAAACGACAATAGCGAATGTATTGCGCGCGGTCCGCGCTTATATAGGTAAAACTTTTCGTCGAGACAAAGGAACAAAGGATGTGGTGTGGTGGGGGTGGCTGGGTGGTACTTGTTTGCCGCAGAGACAAAGGAACAAAGAAAACAAAGGATGTGGTGGGGGTGGGTGGTACTTTTTTGAAGCTACTCTCTCGAGCGACACCTCGTCGGAAGCGGGGCGTCGCTGGCGATGCTATAGGATGAAAATTAGCCAAAAGTTAGGTTCAAAATTGTTGAGGGGGGGGAAAAAACTGAAAATTTTCGATAAATTGGCGACTTTTGTTTTAGAAAATTGAAAATCTAGGTGACCTAGATAGCGGACACCGTCAGGAAGACCACCAGGGACCTCCCCAGCGAGTTAGGTAGTTATCGGTGAATTAGGTACTGAGTTATTAGACTTTGAAATTCCAGAAACTAAAATTCGACCGACGACGGCGACAAAATAGGTAAGTAGTATGTTCAAGAAAAGCGAAATTATGGATGGAACCAACAACGCAGACCCTGGGGACCTTCCCACCAGGTATGACGGCTATCAGATGAACTGATAGACGATTATCGAGTTGTTTGTTTGCAGAAATTAACTTTTTTCGACAAATTTAGGTAAGTAGTATGTTCAAGAAAAGCGAAATTATGGATGGAACCAACAACGCAGACCCTGGGGACCTTCCCACCAGGTATGACGGTTATCAGATGAACTGATTATCGAGTTATTTGTTTGCAGAAATTAACTTTTTTATTCTGAAAATTAACACGAAAAATATACCAAAATTTGGGAAAGATAGGTACGTTGATTAGGAACGATGTTATCACAATGAATGTTCAAACGACAATAGCGAATGTATTGCGCGCGGTCCGCGCTTATATAGGTAAAACTTTTCGTCGAGACAAAGGAACAAAGGATGTGGTGTGGTGGGGGTGGCTGGGTGGTACTTGTTTGCCGCAGAGACAAAGGAACAAAGAAAACAAAGGATGTGGTGGGGGTGGGTGGTACTTTTTTGAAGCTACTCTCTCGAGCGACACCTCGTCGGAAGCGGGGCGTCGCTGGCGATGCTATAGGATGAAAATTAGCCAAAAGTTAGGTTCAAAATTGTTGAGGGGGGGGAAAAAACTGAAAATTTTCGATAAATTGGCGACTTTTGTTTTAGAAAATTGAAAATCTAGGTGACCTAGATAGCGGACACCGTCAGGAAGACCACCAGGGACCTCCCCAGCGAGTTAGGTAGTTATCGGTGAATTAGGTACTGAGTTATTAGACTTTGAAATTCCAGAAACTAAAATTCGACCGACGACGGCGACAAAATAGGTAAGTAGTATGTTCAAGAAAAGCGAAATTATGGATGGAACCAACAACGCAGACCCTGGGGACCTTCCCACCAGGTATGACGGCTATCAGATGAACTGATAGACGATTATCGAGTTGTTTGTTTGCAGAAATTAACTTTTTTCGACAAATTTAGGTAAGTAGTATGTTCAAGAAAAGCGAAATTATGGATGGAACCAACAACGCAGACCCTGGGGACCTTCCCACCAGGTATGACGGTTATCAGATGAACTGATTATCGAGTTATTTGTTTGCAGAAATTAACTTTTTTATTCTGAAAATTAACACGAAAAATATACCAAAATTTGGGAAAGATAGGTACGTTGATTAGGAACGATGTTATCACAATGAATGTTCAAACGACAATAGCGAATGTATTGCGCGCGGTCCGCGCTTATATAGGTAAAACTTTTCGTCGAGACAAAGGAACAAAGGATGTGGTGTGGTGGGGGTGGCTGGGTGGTACTTGTTTGCCGCAGAGACAAAGGAACAAAGAAAACAAAGGATGTGGTGGGGGTGGGTGGTACTTTTTTGAAGCTACTCTCTCGAGCGACACCTCGTCGGAAGCGGGGCGTCGCTGGCGATGCTATAGGATGAAAATTAGCCAAAAGTTAGGTTCAAAATTGTTGAGGGGGGGGAAAAAACTGAAAATTTTCGATAAATTGGCGACTTTTGTTTTAGAAAATTGAAAATCTAGGTGACCTAGATAGCGGACACCGTCAGGAAGACCACCAGGGACCTCCCCAGCGAGTTAGGTAGTTATCGGTGAATTAGGTACTGAGTTATTAGACTTTGAAATTCCAGAAACTAAAATTCGACCGACGACGGCGACAAAATAGGTAAGTAGTATGTTCAAGAAAAGCGAAATTATGGATGGAACCAACAACGCAGACCCTGGGGACCTTCCCACCAGGTATGACGGCTATCAGATGAACTGATAGACGATTATCGAGTTGTTTGTTTGCAGAAATTAACTTTTTTCGACAAATTTAGGTAAGTAGTATGTTCAAGAAAAGCGAAATTATGGATGGAACCAACAACGCAGACCCTGGGGACCTTCCCACCAGGTATGACGGTTATCAGATGAACTGATTATCGAGTTATTTGTTTGCAGAAATTAACTTTTTTATTCTGAAAATTAACACGAAAAATATACCAAAATTTGGGAAAGATAGGTACGTTGATTAGGAACGATGTTATCACAATGAATGTTCAAACGACAATAGCGAATGTATTGCGCGCGGTCCGCGCTTATATAGGTAAAACTTTTCGTCGAGACAAAGGAACAAAGGATGTGGTGTGGTGGGGGTGGCTGGGTGGTACTTGTTTGCCGCAGAGACAAAGGAACAAAGAAAACAAAGGATGTGGTGGGGGTGGGTGGTACTTTTTTGAAGCTACTCTCTCGAGCGACACCTCGTCGGAAGCGGGGCGTCGCTGGCGATGCTATAGGATGAAAATTAGCCAAAAGTTAGGTTCAAAATTGTTGAGGGGGGGGAAAAAACTGAAAATTTTCGATAAATTGGCGACTTTTGTTTTAGAAAATTGAAAATCTAGGTGACCTAGATAGCGGACACCGTCAGGAAGACCACCAGGGACCTCCCCAGCGAGTTAGGTAGTTATCGGTGAATTAGGTACTGAGTTATTAGACTTTGAAATTCCAGAAACTAAAATTCGACCGACGACGGCGACAAAATAGGTAAGTAGTATGTTCAAGAAAAGCGAAATTATGGATGGAACCAACAACGCAGACCCTGGGGACCTTCCCACCAGGTATGACGGCTATCAGATGAACTGATAGACGATTATCGAGTTGTTTGTTTGCAGAAATTAACTTTTTTCGACAAATTTAGGTAAGTAGTATGTTCAAGAAAAGCGAAATTATGGATGGAACCAACAACGCAGACCCTGGGGACCTTCCCACCAGGTATGACGGTTATCAGATGAACTGATTATCGAGTTATTTGTTTGCAGAAATTAACTTTTTTATTCTGAAAATTAACACGAAAAATATACCAAAATTTGGGAAAGATAGGTACGTTGATTAGGAACGATGTTATCACAATGAATGTTCAAACGACAATAGCGAATGTATTGCGCGCGGTCCGCGCTTATATAGGTAAAACTTTTCGTCGAGACAAAGGAACAAAGGATGTGGTGTGGTGGGGGTGGCTGGGTGGTACTTGTTTGCCGCAGAGACAAAGGAACAAAGAAAACAAAGGATGTGGTGGGGGTGGGTGGTACTTTTTTGAAGCTACTCTCTCGAGCGACACCTCGTCGGAAGCGGGGCGTCGCTGGCGATGCTATAGGATGAAAATTAGCCAAAAGTTAGGTTCAAAATTGTTGAGGGGGGGGAAAAAACTGAAAATTTTCGATAAATTGGCGACTTTTGTTTTAGAAAATTGAAAATCTAGGTGACCTAGATAGCGGACACCGTCAGGAAGACCACCAGGGACCTCCCCAGCGAGTTAGGTAGTTATCGGTGAATTAGGTACTGAGTTATTAGACTTTGAAATTCCAGAAACTAAAATTCGACCGACGACGGCGACAAAATAGGTAAGTAGTATGTTCAAGAAAAGCGAAATTATGGATGGAACCAACAACGCAGACCCTGGGGACCTTCCAACCAGGTATGACGGCTATCAGATGAACTGATAGACGATTATCGAGTTGTTTGTTTGCAGAAATTAACTTTTTTCGACAAATTTAGGTAAGTAGTATGTTCAAGAAAAGCGAAATTATGGATGGAACCAACAACGCAGACCCTGGGGACCTTCCCACCAGGTATGACGGTTATCAGATGAACTGATTATCGAGTTATTTGTTTGCAGAAATTAACTTTTTTATTCTGAAAATTAACACGAAAAATATACCAAAATTTGGGAAAGATAGGTACGTTGATTAGGAACGATGTTATCACAATGAATGTTCAAACGACAATAGCGAATGTATTGCGCGCGGTCCGCGCTTATATAGGTAAAACTTTTCGTCGAGACAAAGGAACAAAGGATGTGGTGTGGTGGGGGTGGCTGGGTGGTACTTGTTTGCCGCAGAGACAAAGGAACAAAGAAAACAAAGGATGTGGTGGGGGTGGGTGGTACTTTTTTGAAGCTACTCTCTCGAGCGACACCTCGTCGGAAGCGGGGCGTCGCTGGCGATGCTATAGGATGAAAATTAGCCAAAAGTTAGGTTCAAAATTGTTGAGGGGGGGGAAAAAACTGAAAATTTTCGATAAATTGGCGACTTTTGTTTTAGAAAATTGAAAATCTAGGTGACCTAGATAGCGGACACCGTCAGGAAGACCACCAGGGACCTCCCCAGCGAGTTAGGTAGTTATCGGTGAATTAGGTACTGAGTTATTAGACTTTGAAATTCCAGAAACTAAAATTCGACCGACGACGGCGACAAAATAGGTAAGTAGTATGTTCAAGAAAAGCGAAATTATGGATGGAACCAACAACGCAGACCCTGGGGACCTTCCCACCAGGTATGACGGCTATCAGATGAACTGATAGACGATTATCGAGTTGTTTGTTTGCAGAAATTAACTTTTTTCGACAAATTTAGGTAAGTAGTATGTTCAAGAAAAGCGAAATTATGGATGGAACCAACAACGCAGACCCTGGGGACCTTCCCACCAGGTATGACGGTTATCAGATGAACTGATTATCGAGTTATTTGTTTGCAGAAATTAACTTTTTTATTCTGAAAATTAACACGAAAAATATACCAAAATTTGGGAAAGATAGGTACGTTGATTAGGAACGATGTTATCACAATGAATGTTCAAACGACAATAGCGAATGTATTGCGCGCGGTCCGCGCTTATATAGGTAAAACTTTTCGTCGAGACAAAGGAACAAAGGATGTGGTGTGGTGGGGGTGGCTGGGTGGTACTTGTTTGCCGCAGAGACAAAGGAACAAAGAAAACAAAGGATGTGGTGGGGGTGGGTGGTACTTTTTTGAAGCTACTCTCTCGAGCGACACCTCGTCGGAAGCGGGGCGTCGCTGGCGATGCTATAGGATGAAAATTAGCCAAAAGTTAGGTTCAAAATTGTTGAGGGGGGGGAAAAAACTGAAAATTTTCGATAAATTGGCGACTTTTGTTTTAGAAAATTGAAAATCTAGGTGACCTAGATAGCGGACACCGTCAGGAAGACCACCAGGGACCTCCCCAGCGAGTTAGGTAGTTATCGGTGAATTAGGTACTGAGTTATTAGACTTTGAAATTCCAGAAACTAAAATTCGACCGACGACGGCGACAAAATAGGTAAGTAGTATGTTCAAGAAAAGCGAAATTATGGATGGAACCAACAACGCAGACCCTGGGGACCTTCCCACCAGGTATGACGGCTATCAGATGAACTGATAGACGATTATCGAGTTGTTTGTTTGCAGAAATTAACTTTTTTCGACAAATTTAGGTAAGTAGTATGTTCAAGAAAAGCGAAATTATGGATGGAACCAACAACGCAGACCCTGGGGACCTTCCCACCAGGTATGACGGTTATCAGATGAACTGATTATCGAGTTATTTGTTTGCAGAAATTAACTTTTTTATTCTGAAAATTAACACGAAAAATATACCAAAATTTGGGAAAGATAGGTACGTTGATTAGGAACGATGTTATCACAATGAATGTTCAAACGACAATAGCGAATGTATTGCGCGCGGTCCGCGCTTATATAGGTAAAACTTTTCGTCGAGACAAAGGAACAAAGGATGTGGTGTGGTGGGGGTGGCTGGGTGGTACTTGTTTGCCGCAGAGACAAAGGAACAAAGAAAACAAAGGATGTGGTGGGGGTGGGTGGTACTTTTTTGAAGCTACTCTCTCGAGCGACACCTCGTCGGAAGCGGGGCGTCGCTGGCGATGCTATAGGATGAAAATTAGCCAAAAGTTAGGTTCAAAATTGTTGAGGGGGGGGAAAAAACTGAAAATTTTCGATAAATTGGCGACTTTTGTTTTAGAAAATTGAAAATCTAGGTGACCTAGATAGCGGACACCGTCAGGAAGACCACCAGGGACCTCCCCAGCGAGTTAGGTAGTTATCGGTGAATTAGGTACTGAGTTATTAGACTTTGAAATTCCAGAAACTAAAATTCGACCGACGACGGCGACAAAATAGGTAAGTAGTATGTTCAAGAAAAGCGAAATTATGGATGGAACCAACAACGCAGACCCTGGGGACCTTCCCACCAGGTATGACGGCTATCAGATGAACTGATAGACGATTATCGAGTTGTTTGTTTGCAGAAATTAACTTTTTTCGACAAATTTAGGTAAGTAGTATGTTCAAGAAAAGCGAAATTATGGATGGAACCAACAACGCAGACCCTGGGGACCTTCCCACCAGGTATGACGGTTATCAGATGAACTGATTATCGAGTTATTTGTTTGCAGAAATTAACTTTTTTATTCTGAAAATTAACACGAAAAATATACCAAAATTTGGGAAAGATAGGTACGTTGATTAGGAACGATGTTATCACAATGAATGTTCAAACGACAATAGCGAATGTATTGCGCGCGGTCCGCGCTTATATAGGTAAAACTTTTCGTCGAGACAAAGGAACAAAGGATGTGGTGTGGTGGGGGTGGCTGGGTGGTACTTGTTTGCCGCAGAGACAAAGGAACAAAGAAAACAAAGGATGTGGTGGGGGTGGGTGGTACTTTTTTGAAGCTACTCTCTCGAGCGACACCTCGTCGGAAGCGGGGCGTCGCTGGCGATGCTATAGGATGAAAATTAGCCAAAAGTTAGGTTCAAAATTGTTGAGGGGGGGGAAAAAACTGAAAATTTTCGATAAATTGGCGACTTTTGTTTTAGAAAATTGAAAATCTAGGTGACCTAGATAGCGGACACCGTCAGGAAGACCACCAGGGACCTCCCCAGCGAGTTAGGTAGTTATCGGTGAATTAGGTACTGAGTTATTAGACTTTGAAATTCCAGAAACTAAAATTCGACCGACGACGGCGACAAAATAGGTAAGTAGTATGTTCAAGAAAAGCGAAATTATGGATGGAACCAACAACGCAGACCCTGGGGACCTTCCCACCAGGTATGACGGCTATCAGATGAACTGATAGACGATTATCGAGTTGTTTGTTTGCAGAAATTAACTTTTTTCGACAAATTTAGGTAAGTAGTATGTTCAAGAAAAGCGAAATTATGGATGGAACCAACAACGCAGACCCTGGGGACCTTCCCACCAGGTATGACGGTTATCAGATGAACTGATTATCGAGTTATTTGTTTGCAGAAATTAACTTTTTTATTCTGAAAATTAACACGAAAAATATACCAAAATTTGGGAAAGATAGGTACGTTGATTAGGAACGATGTTATCACAATGAATGTTCAAACGACAATAGCGAATGTATTGCGCGCGGTCCGCGCTTATATAGGTAAAACTTTTCGTCGAGACAAAGGAACAAAGGATGTGGTGTGGTGGGGGTGGCTGGGTGGTACTTGTTTGCCGCAGAGACAAAGGAACAAAGAAAACAAAGGATGTGGTGGGGGTGGGTGGTACTTTTTTGAAGCTACTCTCTCGAGCGACACCTCGTCGGAAGCGGGGCGTCGCTGGCGATGCTATAGGATGAAAATTAGCCAAAAGTTAGGTTCAAAATTGTTGAGGGGGGGGAAAAAACTGAAAATTTTCGATAAATTGGCGACTTTTGTTTTAGAAAATTGAAAATCTAGGTGACCTAGATAGCGGACACCGTCAGGAAGACCACCAGGGACCTCCCCAGCGAGTTAGGTAGTTATCGGTGAATTAGGTACTGAGTTATTAGACTTTGAAATTCCAGAAACTAAAATTCGACCGACGACGGCGACAAAATAGGTAAGTAGTATGTTCAAGAAAAGCGAAATTATGGATGGAACCAACAACGCAGACCCTGGGGACCTTCCCACCAGGTATGACGGCTATCAGATGAACTGATAGACGATTATCGAGTTGTTTGTTTGCAGAAATTAACTTTTTTCGACAAATTTAGGTAAGTAGTATGTTCAAGAAAAGCGAAATTATGGATGGAACCAACAACGCAGACCCTGGGGACCTTCCCACCAGGTATGACGGTTATCAGATGAACTGATTATCGAGTTATTTGTTTGCAGAAATTAACTTTTTTATTCTGAAAATTAACACGAAAAATATACCAAAATTTGGGAAAGATAGGTACGTTGATTAGGAACGATGTTATCACAATGAATGTTCAAACGACAATAGCGAATGTATTGCGCGCGGTCCGCGCTTATATAGGTAAAACTTTTCGTCGAGACAAAGGAACAAAGGATGTGGTGTGGTGGGGGTGGCTGGGTGGTACTTGTTTGCCGCAGAGACAAAGGAACAAAGAAAACAAAGGATGTGGTGGGGGTGGGTGGTACTTTTTTGAAGCTACTCTCTCGAGCGACACCTCGTCGGAAGCGGGGCGTCGCTGGCGATGCTATAGGATGAAAATTAGCCAAAAGTTAGGTTCAAAATTGTTGAGGGGGGGGAAAAAACTGAAAATTTTCGATAAATTGGCGACTTTTGTTTTAGAAAATTGAAAATCTAGGTGACCTAGATAGCGGACACCGTCAGGAAGACCACCAGGGACCTCCCCAGCGAGTTAGGTAGTTATCGGTGAATTAGGTACTGAGTTATTAGACTTTGAAATTCCAGAAACTAAAATTCGACCGACGACGGCGACAAAATAGGTAAGTAGTATGTTCAAGAAAAGCGAAATTATGGATGGAACCAACAACGCAGACCCTGGGGACCTTCCCACCAGGTATGACGGCTATCAGATGAACTGATAGACGATTATCGAGTTGTTTGTTTGCAGAAATTAACTTTTTTCGACAAATTTAGGTAAGTAGTATGTTCAAGAAAAGCGAAATTATGGATGGAACCAACAACGCAGACCCTGGAGACCTTCCCACCAGGTATGACGGTTATCAGATGAACTGATTATCGAGTTATTTGTTTGCAGAAATTAACTTTTTTATTCTGAAAATTAACACGAAAAATATACCAAAATTTGGGAAAGATAGGTACGTTGATTAGGAACGATGTTATCACAATGAATGTTCAAACGACAATAGCGAATGTATTGCGCGCGGTCCGCGCTTATATAGGTAAAACTTTTCGTCGAGACAAAGGAACAAAGGATGTGGTGTGGTGGGGGTGGCTGGGTGGTACTTGTTTGCCGCAGAGACAAAGGAACAAAGAAAACAAAGGATGTGGTGGGGGTGGGTGGTACTTTTTTGAAGCTACTCTCTCGAGCGACACCTCGTCGGAAGCGGGGCGTCGCTGGCGATGCTATAGGATGAAAATTAGCCAAAAGTTAGGTTCAAAATTGTTGAGGGGGGGGAAAAAACTGAAAATTTTCGATAAATTGGCGACTTTTGTTTTAGAAAATTGAAAATCTAGGTGACCTAGATAGCGGACACCGTCAGGAAGACCACCAGGGACCTCCCCAGCGAGTTAGGTAGTTATCGGTGAATTAGGTACTGAGTTATTAGACTTTGAAATTCCAGAAACTAAAATTCGACCGACGACGGCGACAAAATAGGTAAGTAGTATGTTCAAGAAAAGCGAAATTATGGATGGAACCAACAACGCAGACCCTGGGGACCTTCCCACCAGGTATGACGGCTATCAGATGAACTGATAGACGATTATCGAGTTGTTTGTTTGCAGAAATTAACTTTTTTCGACAAATTTAGGTAAGTAGTATGTTCAAGAAAAGCGAAATTATGGATGGAACCAACAACGCAGACCCTGGGGACCTTCCCACCAGGTATGACGGTTATCAGATGAACTGATTATCGAGTTATTTGTTTGCAGAAATTAACTTTTTTATTCTGAAAATTAACACGAAAAATATACCAAAATTTGGGAAAGATAGGTACGTTGATTAGGAACGATGTTATCACAATGAATGTTCAAACGACAATAGCGAATGTATTGCGCGCGGTCCGCGCTTATATAGGTAAAACTTTTCGTCGAGACAAAGGAACAAAGGATGTGGTGTGGTGGGGGTGGCTGGGTGGTACTTGTTTGCCGCAGAGACAAAGGAACAAAGAAAACAAAGGATGTGGTGGGGGTGGGTGGTACTTTTTTGAAGCTACTCTCTCGAGCGACACCTCGTCGGAAGCGGGGCGTCGCTGGCGATGCTATAGGATGAAAATTAGCCAAAAGTTAGGTTCAAAATTGTTGAGGGGGGGGAAAAAACTGAAAATTTTCGATAAATTGGCGACTTTTGTTTTAGAAAATTGAAAATCTAGGTGACCTAGATAGCGGACACCGTCAGGAAGACCACCAGGGACCTCCCCAGCGAGTTAGGTAGTTATCGGTGAATTAGGTACTGAGTTATTAGACTTTGAAATTCCAGAAACTAAAATTCGACCGACGACGGCGACAAAATAGGTAAGTAGTATGTTCAAGAAAAGCGAAATTATGGATGGAACCAACAACGCAGACCCTGGGGACCTTCCCACCAGGTATGACGGCTATCAGATGAACTGATAGACGATTATCGAGTTGTTTGTTTGCAGAAATTAACTTTTTTCGACAAATTTAGGTAAGTAGTATGTTCAAGAAAAGCGAAATTATGGATGGAACCAACAACGCAGACCCTGGGGACCTTCCCACCAGGTATGACGGTTATCAGATGAACTGATTATCGAGTTATTTGTTTGCAGAAATTAACTTTTTTATTCTGAAAATTAACACGAAAAATATACCAAAATTTGGGAAAGATAGGTACGTTGATTAGGAACGATGTTATCACAATGAATGTTCAAACGACAATAGCGAATGTATTGCGCGCGGTCCGCGCTTATATAGGTAAAACTTTTCGTCGAGACAAAGGAACAAAGGATGTGGTGTGGTGGGGGTGGCTGGGTGGTACTTGTTTGCCGCAGAGACAAAGGAACAAAGAAAACAAAGGATGTGGTGGGGGTGGGTGGTACTTTTTTGAAGCTACTCTCTCGAGCGACACCTCGTCGGAAGCGGGGCGTCGCTGGCGATGCTATAGGATGAAAATTAGCCAAAAGTTAGGTTCAAAATTGTTGAGGGGGGGGAAAAAACTGAAAATTTTCGATAAATTGGCGACTTTTGTTTTAGAAAATTGAAAATCTAGGTGACCTAGATAGCGGACACCGTCAGGAAGACCACCAGGGACCTCCCCAGCGAGTTAGGTAGTTATCGGTGAATTAGGTACTGAGTTATTAGACTTTGAAATTCCAGAAACTAAAATT
Source organism: Notodonta dromedarius (assembly GCA_905147325.1). Lineage (NCBI taxonomy): Eukaryota > Metazoa > Arthropoda > Insecta > Lepidoptera > Notodontidae > Notodonta > Notodonta dromedarius. The sequence goes on from CAJHVG010000104.1 coordinate 14,826, forward strand.
CGACCGACGACGGCGACAAAATAGGTAAGTAGTATGTTCAAGAAAAGCGAAATTATGGATGGAACCAACAACGCAGACCCTGGGGACCTTCCCACCAGGTATGACGGCTATCAGATGAACTGATAGACGATTATCGAGTTGTTTGTTTGCAGAAATTAACTTTTTTCGACAAATTTAGGTAAGTAGTATGTTCAAGAAAAGCGAAATTATGGATGGAACCAACAACGCAGACCCTGGGGACCTTCCCACCAGGTATGACGGTTATCAGATGAACTGATTATCGAGTTATTTGTTTGCAGAAATTAACTTTTTTATTCTGAAAATTAACACGAAAAATATACCAAAATTTGGGAAAGATAGGTACGTTGATTAGGAACGATGTTATCACAATGAATGTTCAAACGACAATAGCGAATGTATTGCGCGCGGTCCGCGCTTATATAGGTAAAACTTTTCGTCGAGACAAAGGAACAAAGGATGTGGTGTGGTGGGGGTGGCTGGGTGGTACTTGTTTGCCGCAGAGACAAAGGAACAAAGAAAACAAAGGATGTGGTGGGGGTGGGTGGTACTTTTTTGAAGCTACTCTCTCGAGCGACACCTCGTCGGAAGCGGGGCGTCGCTGGCGATGCTATAGGATGAAAATTAGCCAAAAGTTAGGTTCAAAATTGTTGAGGGGGGGGAAAAAACTGAAAATTTTCGATAAATTGGCGACTTTTGTTTTAGAAAATTGAAAATCTAGGTGACCTAGATAGCGGACACCGTCAGGAAGACCACCAGGGACCTCCCCAGCGAGTTAGGTAGTTATCGGTGAATTAGGTACTGAGTTATTAGACTTTGAAATTCCAGAAACTAAAATTCGACCGACGACGGCGACAAAATAGGTAAGTAGTATGTTCAAGAAAAGCGAAATTATGGATGGAACCAACAACGCAGACCCTGGGGACCTTCCCACCAGGTATGACGGCTATCAGATGAACTGATAGACGATTATCGAGTTGTTTGTTTGCAGAAATTAACTTTTTTCGACAAATTTAGGTAAGTAGTATGTTCAAGAAAAGCGAAATTATGGATGGAACCAACAACGCAGACCCTGGGGACCTTCCCACCAGGTATGACGGTTATCAGATGAACTGATTATCGAGTTATTTGTTTGCAGAAATTAACTTTTTTATTCTGAAAATTAACACGAAAAATATACCAAAATTTGGGAAAGATAGGTACGTTGATTAGGAACGATGTTATCACAATGAATGTTCAAACGACAATAGCGAATGTATTGCGCGCGGTCCGCGCTTATATAGGTAAAACTTTTCGTCGAGACAAAGGAACAAAGGATGTGGTGTGGTGGGGGTGGCTGGGTGGTACTTGTTTGCCGCAGAGACAAAGGAACAAAGAAAACAAAGGATGTGGTGGGGGTGGGTGGTACTTTTTTGAAGCTACTCTCTCGAGCGACACCTCGTCGGAAGCGGGGCGTCGCTGGCGATGCTATAGGATGAAAATTAGCCAAAAGTTAGGTTCAAAATTGTTGAGGGGGGGGAAAAAACTGAAAATTTTCGATAAATTGGCGACTTTTGTTTTAGAAAATTGAAAATCTAGGTGACCTAGATAGCGGACACCGTCAGGAAGACCACCAGGGACCTCCCCAGCGAGTTAGGTAGTTATCGGTGAATTAGGTACTGAGTTATTAGACTTTGAAATTCCAGAAACTAAAATTCGACCGACGACGGCGACAAAATAGGTAAGTAGTATGTTCAAGAAAAGCGAAATTATGGATGGAACCAACAACGCAGACCCTGGGGACCTTCCCACCAGGTATGACGGCTATCAGATGAACTGATAGACGATTATCGAGTTGTTTGTTTGCAGAAATTAACTTTTTTCGACAAATTTAGGTAAGTAGTATGTTCAAGAAAAGCGAAATTATGGATGGAACCAACAACGCAGACCCTGGGGACCTTCCCACCAGGTATGACGGTTATCAGATGAACTGATTATCGAGTTATTTGTTTGCAGAAATTAACTTTTTTATTCTGAAAATTAACACGAAAAATATACCAAAATTTGGGAAAGATAGGTACGTTGATTAGGAACGATGTTATCACAATGAATGTTCAAACGACAATAGCGAATGTATTGCGCGCGGTCCGCGCTTATATAGGTAAAACTTTTCGTCGAGACAAAGGAACAAAGGATGTGGTGTGGTGGGGGTGGCTGGGTGGTACTTGTTTGCCGCAGAGACAAAGGAACAAAGAAAACAAAGGATGTGGTGGGGGTGGGTGGTACTTTTTTGAAGCTACTCTCTCGAGCGACACCTCGTCGGAAGCGGGGCGTCGCTGGCGATGCTATAGGATGAAAATTAGCCAAAAGTTAGGTTCAAAATTGTTGAGGGGGGGGAAAAAACTGAAAATTTTCGATAAATTGGCGACTTTTGTTTTAGAAAATTGAAAATCTAGGTGACCTAGATAGCGGACACCGTCAGGAAGACCACCAGGGACCTCCCCAGCGAGTTAGGTAGTTATCGGTGAATTAGGTACTGAGTTATTAGACTTTGAAATTCCAGAAACTAAAATTCGACCGACGACGGCGACAAAATAGGTAAGTAGTATGTTCAAGAAAAGCGAAATTATGGATGGAACCAACAACGCAGACCCTGGGGACCTTCCCACCAGGTATGACGGCTATCAGATGAACTGATAGACGATTATCGAGTTGTTTGTTTGCAGAAATTAACTTTTTTCGACAAATTTAGGTAAGTAGTATGTTCAAGAAAAGCGAAATTATGGATGGAACCAACAACGCAGACCCTGGGGACCTTCCCACCAGGTATGACGGTTATCAGATGAACTGATTATCGAGTTATTTGTTTGCAGAAATTAACTTTTTTATTCTGAAAATTAACACGAAAAATATACCAAAATTTGGGAAAGATAGGTACGTTGATTAGGAACGATGTTATCACAATGAATGTTCAAACGACAATAGCGAATGTATTGCGCGCGGTCCGCGCTTATATAGGTAAAACTTTTCGTCGAGACAAAGGAACAAAGGATGTGGTGTGGTGGGGGTGGCTGGGTGGTACTTGTTTGCCGCAGAGACAAAGGAACAAAGAAAACAAAGGATGTGGTGGGGGTGGGTGGTACTTTTTTGAAGCTACTCTCTCGAGCGACACCTCGTCGGAAGCGGGGCGTCGCTGGCGATGCTATAGGATGAAAATTAGCCAAAAGTTAGGTTCAAAATTGTTGAGGGGGGGGAAAAAACTGAAAATTTTCGATAAATTGGCGACTTTTGTTTTAGAAAATTGAAAATCTAGGTGACCTAGATAGCGGACACCGTCAGGAAGACCACCAGGGACCTCCCCAGCGAGTTAGGTAGTTATCGGTGAATTAGGTACTGAGTTATTAGACTTTGAAATTCCAGAAACTAAAATTCGACCGACGACGGCGACAAAATAGGTAAGTAGTATGTTCAAGAAAAGCGAAATTATGGATGGAACCAACAACGCAGACCCTGGGGACCTTCCCACCAGGTATGACGGCTATCAGATGAACTGATAGACGATTATCGAGTTGTTTGTTTGCAGAAATTAACTTTTTTCGACAAATTTAGGTAAGTAGTATGTTCAAGAAAAGCGAAATTATGGATGGAACCAACAACGCAGACCCTGGGGACCTTCCCACCAGGTATGACGGTTATCAGATGAACTGATTATCGAGTTATTTGTTTGCAGAAATTAACTTTTTTATTCTGAAAATTAACACGAAAAATATACCAAAATTTGGGAAAGATAGGTACGTTGATTAGGAACGATGTTATCACAATGAATGTTCAAACGACAATAGCGAATGTATTGCGCGCGGTCCGCGCTTATATAGGTAAAACTTTTCGTCGAGACAAAGGAACAAAGGATGTGGTGTGGTGGGGGTGGCTGGGTGGTACTTGTTTGCCGCAGAGACAAAGGAACAAAGAAAACAAAGGATGTGGTGGGGGTGGGTGGTACTTTTTTGAAGCTACTCTCTCGAGCGACACCTCGTCGGAAGCGGGGCGTCGCTGGCGATGCTATAGGATGAAAATTAGCCAAAAGTTAGGTTCAAAATTGTTGAGGGGGGGGAAAAAACTGAAAATTTTCGATAAATTGGCGACTTTTGTTTTAGAAAATTGAAAATCTAGGTGACCTAGATAGCGGACACCGTCAGGAAGACCACCAGGGACCTCCCCAGCGAGTTAGGTAGTTATCGGTGAATTAGGTACTGAGTTATTAGACTTTGAAATTCCAGAAACTAAAATTCGACCGACGACGGCGACAAAATAGGTAAGTAGTATGTTCAAGAAAAGCGAAATTATGGATGGAACCAACAACGCAGACCCTGGGGACCTTCCCACCAGGTATGACGGCTATCAGATGAACTGATAGACGATTATCGAGTTGTTTGTTTGCAGAAATTAACTTTTTTCGACAAATTTAGGTAAGTAGTATGTTCAAGAAAAGCGAAATTATGGATGGAACCAACAACGCAGACCCTGGGGACCTTCCCACCAGGTATGACGGTTATCAGATGAACTGATTATCGAGTTATTTGTTTGCAGAAATTAACTTTTTTATTCTGAAAATTAACACGAAAAATATACCAAAATTTGGGAAAGATAGGTACGTTGATTAGGAACGATGTTATCACAATGAATGTTCAAACGACAATAGCGAATGTATTGCGCGCGGTCCGCGCTTATATAGGTAAAACTTTTCGTCGAGACAAAGGAACAAAGGATGTGGTGTGGTGGGGGTGGCTGGGTGGTACTTGTTTGCCGCAGAGACAAAGGAACAAAGAAAACAAAGGATGTGGTGGGGGTGGGTGGTACTTTTTTGAAGCTACTCTCTCGAGCGACACCTCGTCGGAAGCGGGGCGTCGCTGGCGATGCTATAGGATGAAAATTAGCCAAAAGTTAGGTTCAAAATTGTTGAGGGGGGGGAAAAAACTGAAAATTTTCGATAAATTGGCGACTTTTGTTTTAGAAAATTGAAAATCTAGGTGACCTAGATAGCGGACACCGTCAGGAAGACCACCAGGGACCTCCCCAGCGAGTTAGGTAGTTATCGGTGAATTAGGTACTGAGTTATTAGACTTTGAAATTCCAGAAACTAAAATTCGACCGACGACGGCGACAAAATAGGTAAGTAGTATGTTCAAGAAAAGCGAAATTATGGATGGAACCAACAACGCAGACCCTGGGGACCTTCCCACCAGGTATGACGGCTATCAGATGAACTGATAGACGATTATCGAGTTGTTTGTTTGCAGAAATTAACTTTTTTCGACAAATTTAGGTAAGTAGTATGTTCAAGAAAAGCGAAATTATGGATGGAACCAACAACGCAGACCCTGGGGACCTTCCCACCAGGTATGACGGTTATCAGATGAACTGATTATCGAGTTATTTGTTTGCAGAAATTAACTTTTTTATTCTGAAAATTAACACGAAAAATATACCAAAATTTGGGAAAGATAGGTACGTTGATTAGGAACGATGTTATCACAATGAATGTTCAAACGACAATAGCGAATGTATTGCGCGCGGTCCGCGCTTATATAGGTAAAACTTTTCGTCGAGACAAAGGAACAAAGGATGTGGTGTGGTGGGGGTGGCTGGGTGGTACTTGTTTGCCGCAGAGACAAAGGAACAAAGAAAACAAAGGATGTGGTGGGGGTGGGTGGTACTTTTTTGAAGCTACTCTCTCGAGCGACACCTCGTCGGAAGCGGGGCGTCGCTGGCGATGCTATAGGATGAAAATTAGCCAAAAGTTAGGTTCAAAATTGTTGAGGGGGGGGAAAAAACTGAAAATTTTCGATAAATTGGCGACTTTTGTTTTAGAAAATTGAAAATCTAGGTGACCTAGATAGCGGACACCGTCAGGAAGACCACCAGGGACCTCCCCAGCGAGTTAGGTAGTTATCGGTGAATTAGGTACTGAGTTATTAGACTTTGAAATTCCAGAAACTAAAATTCGACCGACGACGGCGACAAAATAGGTAAGTAGTATGTTCAAGAAAAGCGAAATTATGGATGGAACCAACAACGCAGACCCTGGGGACCTTCCCACCAGGTATGACGGCTATCAGATGAACTGATAGACGATTATCGAGTTGTTTGTTTGCAGAAATTAACTTTTTTCGACAAATTTAGGTAAGTAGTATGTTCAAGAAAAGCGAAATTATGGATGGAACCAACAACGCAGACCCTGGGGACCTTCCCACCAGGTATGACGGTTATCAGATGAACTGATTATCGAGTTATTTGTTTGCAGAAATTAACTTTTTTATTCTGAAAATTAACACGAAAAATATACCAAAATTTGGGAAAGATAGGTACGTTGATTAGGAACGATGTTATCACAATGAATGTTCAAACGACAATAGCGAATGTATTGCGCGCGGTCCGCGCTTATATAGGTAAAACTTTTCGTCGAGACAAAGGAACAAAGGATGTGGTGTGGTGGGGGTGGCTGGGTGGTACTTGTTTGCCGCAGAGACAAAGGAACAAAGAAAACAAAGGATGTGGTGGGGGTGGGTGGTACTTTTTTGAAGCTACTCTCTCGAGCGACACCTCGTCGGAAGCGGGGCGTCGCTGGCGATGCTATAGGATGAAAATTAGCCAAAAGTTAGGTTCAAAATTGTTGAGGGGGGGGAAAAAACTGAAAATTTTCGATAAATTGGCGACTTTTGTTTTAGAAAATTGAAAATCTAGGTGACCTAGATAGCGGACACCGTCAGGAAGACCACCAGGGACCTCCCCAGCGAGTTAGGTAGTTATCGGTGAATTAGGTACTGAGTTATTAGACTTTGAAATTCCAGAAACTAAAATTCGACCGACGACGGCGACAA
>CAJHVG010000105.1:0-21236 GCA_905147325.1 Notodonta dromedarius
CACATATCAGGAGTGCGTCTAAATTTTTCTTCCAAATTCTGACGCAATTTTTTCCGCCCCGCTCTCCCCTCGTCGCCCCGCGTCCAACGACGTATCGCCCGAGGGTGTAGACCCACCAAAAAACGAAAAAGTTGCTAACCTAACCTAACCTAAGGGACGGGACATAGACGGATTTCTATTGAAATCCACCTAAGCTCTGACAATTCGCATACATTTGGTTGTTCTGCGAATACAAAATTTCTTTAAATTGGTCAATTGTTATAACTAATTTTAAATTTTACTTACCAATACTGCTGGTCGGCTGCTCCCGCTGCTTTTCAGTGCTGTGGCGCTGAAAATTTCATTTCTGAAAAAATTTAATTAATTAAAGTTCGAAATTTTTACACTTTTTTGGCAATAACTCTAAATTTTTCTTCCAAATTCTGACGCAATTTTTTCGCCCCGCTCTCCCCTCGTCGCCCCGCGTCCAACGACGTATCGCTCGAGGGTGTAGACCCACCAAAAAACGAAAAAGTTGCTAACCTAACCTAACCTAAGGGACGGGACATAGACGGATTTCTATTGAAATCCACCTAAGCTCTGACAATTCGCATACATTTGGTTGTTCTGCGAATACAAAATTTCTTTAAATTGGTCAATTGTTATAACTAATTTTAAATTTTACTTACCAATACTGCTGGTCGGCTGCTCCCGCTGCTTTTCAGTGCTGTGGCGCTGAAAATTTCATTTCTGAAAAAATTTAATTAATTAAAGTTCGAAATTTTTACACTTTTTTGGCAATAACTCTAAATTTTTCTTCCAAATTCTGACGCAATTTTTTCGCCCCGCTCTCCCCTCGTCGCCCCGCGTCCAACGACGTATCGCTCGAGGGTGTAGACCCACCAAAAAACGAAAAAGTTGCTAACCTAACCTAACCTAAGGGACGGGACATAGACGGATTTCTATTGAAATCCACCTAAGCTCTGACAATTCGCATACATTTGGTTGTTCTGCGAATACAAAATTTCTTTAAATTGGTCAATTGTTATAACTAATTTTAAATTTTACTTACCAATACTGCTGGTCGGCTGCTCCCGCTGCTTTTCAGTGCTGTGGCGCTGAAAATTTCATTTCTGAAAAAATTTAATTAATTAAAGTTCGAAATTTTTACACTTTTTTGGCAATAACTCTAAATTTTTCTTCCAAATTCTGACGCAATTTTTTCGCCCCGCTCTCCCCTCGTCGCCCCGCGTCCAACGACGTATCGCTCGAGGGTGTAGACCCACCAAAAAACGAAAAAGTTGCTAACCTAACCTAACCTAAGGGACGGGACATAGACGGATTTCTATTGAAATCCACCTAAGCTCTGACAATTCGCATACATTTGGTTGTTCTGCGAATACAAAATTTCTTTAAATTGGTCAATTGTTATAACTAATTTTAAATTTTACTTACCAATACTGCTGGTCGGCTGCTCCCGCTGCTTTTCAGTGCTGTGGCGCTGAAAATTTCATTTCTGAAAAAATTTAATTAATTAAAGTTCGAAATTTTTACACTTTTTTGGCAATAACTCTAAATTTTTCTTCCAAATTCTGACGCAATTTTTTCGCCCCGCTCTCCCCTCGTCGCCCCGCGTCCAACGACGTATCGCTCGAGGGTGTAGACCCACCAAAAAACGAAAAAGTTGCTAACCTAACCTAACCTAAGGGACGGGACATAGACGGATTTCTATTGAAATCCACCTAAGCTCTGACAATTCGCATACATTTGGTTGTTCTGCGAATACAAAATTTCTTTAAATTGGTCAATTGTTATAACTAATTTTAAATTTTACTTACCAATACTGCTGGTCGGCTGCTCCCGCTGCTTTTCAGTGCTGTGGCGCTGAAAATTTCATTTCTGAAAAAATTTAATTAATTAAAGTTCGAAATTTTTACACTTTTTTGGCAATAACTCTAAATTTTTCTTCCAAATTCTGACGCAATTTTTTCGCCCCGCTCTCCCCTCGTCGCCCCGCGTCCAACGACGTATCGCTCGAGGGTGTAGACCCACCAAAAAACGAAAAAGTTGCTAACCTAACCTAACCTAAGGGACGGGACATAGACGGATTTCTATTGAAATCCACCTAAGCTCTGACAATTCGCATACATTTGGTTGTTCTGCGAATACAAAATTTCTTTAAATTGGTCAATTGTTATAACTAATTTTAAATTTTACTTACCAATACTGCTGGTCGGCTGCTCCCGCTGCTTTTCAGTGCTGTGGCGCTGAAAATTTCATTTCTGAAAAAATTTAATTAATTAAAGTTCGAAATTTTTACACTTTTTTGGCAATAACTCTAAATTTTTCTTCCAAATTCTGACGCAATTTTTTCGCCCCGCTCTCCCCTCGTCGCCCCGCGTCCAACGACGTATCGCTCGAGGGTGTAGACCCACCAAAAAACGAAAAAGTTGCTAACCTAACCTAACCTAAGGGACGGGACATAGACGGATTTCTATTGAAATCCACCTAAGCTCTGACAATTCGCATACATTTGGTTGTTCTGCGAATACAAAATTTCTTTAAATTGGTCAATTGTTATAACTAATTTTAAATTTTACTTACCAATACTGCTGGTCGGCTGCTCCCGCTGCTTTTCAGTGCTGTGGCGCTGAAAATTTCATTTCTGAAAAAATTTAATTAATTAAAGTTCGAAATTTTTACACTTTTTTGGCAATAACTCTAAATTTTTCTTCCAAATTCTGACGCAATTTTTTCGCCCCGCTCTCCCCTCGTCGCCCCGCGTCCAACGACGTATCGCTCGAGGGTGTAGACCCACCAAAAAACGAAAAAGTTGCTAACCTAACCTAACCTAAGGGACGGGACATAGACGGATTTCTATTGAAATCCACCTAAGCTCTGACAATTCGCATACATTTGGTTGTTCTGCGAATACAAAATTTCTTTAAATTGGTCAATTGTTATAACTAATTTTAAATTTTACTTACCAATACTGCTGGTCGGCTGCTCCCGCTGCTTTTCAGTGCTGTGGCGCTGAAAATTTCATTTCTGAAAAAATTTAATTAATTAAAGTTCGAAATTTTTACACTTTTTTGGCAATAACTCTAAATTTTTCTTCCAAATTCTGACGCAATTTTTTCGCCCCGCTCTCCCCTCGTCGCCCCGCGTCCAACGACGTATCGCTCGAGGGTGTAGACCCACCAAAAAACGAAAAAGTTGCTAACCTAACCTAACCTAAGGGACGGGACATAGACGGATTTCTATTGAAATCCACCTAAGCTCTGACAATTCGCATACATTTGGTTGTTCTGCGAATACAAAATTTCTTTAAATTGGTCAATTGTTATAACTAATTTTAAATTTTACTTACCAATACTGCTGGTCGGCTGCTCCCGCTGCTTTTCAGTGCTGTGGCGCTGAAAATTTCATTTCTGAAAAAATTTAATTAATTAAAGTTCGAAATTTTTACACTTTTTTGGCAATAACTCTAAATTTTTCTTCCAAATTCTGACGCAATTTTTTCGCCCCGCTCTCCCCTCGTCGCCCCGCGTCCAACGACGTATCGCTCGAGGGTGTAGACCCACCAAAAAACGAAAAAGTTGCTAACCTAACCTAACCTAAGGGACGGGACATAGACGGATTTCTATTGAAATCCACCTAAGCTCTGACAATTCGCATACATTTGGTTGTTCTGCGAATACAAAATTTCTTTAAATTGGTCAATTGTTATAACTAATTTTAAATTTTACTTACCAATACTGCTGGTCGGCTGCTCCCGCTGCTTTTCAGTGCTGTGGCGCTGAAAATTTCATTTCTGAAAAAATTTAATTAATTAAAGTTCGAAATTTTTACACTTTTTTGGCAATAACTCTAAATTTTTCTTCCAAATTCTGACGCAATTTTTTCGCCCCGCTCTCCCCTCGTCGCCCCGCGTCCAACGACGTATCGCTCGAGGGTGTAGACCCACCAAAAAACGAAAAAGTTGCTAACCTAACCTAACCTAAGGGACGGGACATAGACGGATTTCTATTGAAATCCACCTAAGCTCTGACAATTCGCATACATTTGGTTGTTCTGCGAATACAAAATTTCTTTAAATTGGTCAATTGTTATAACTAATTTTAAATTTTACTTACCAATACTGCTGGTCGGCTGCTCCCGCTGCTTTTCAGTGCTGTGGCGCTGAAAATTTCATTTCTGAAAAAATTTAATTAATTAAAGTTCGAAATTTTTACACTTTTTTGGCAATAACTCTAAATTTTTCTTCCAAATTCTGACGCAATTTTTTCGCCCCGCTCTCCCCTCGTCGCCCCGCGTCCAACGACGTATCGCTCGAGGGTGTAGACCCACCAAAAAACGAAAAAGTTGCTAACCTAACCTAACCTAAGGGACGGGACATAGACGGATTTCTATTGAAATCCACCTAAGCTCTGACAATTCGCATACATTTGGTTGTTCTGCGAATACAAAATTTCTTTAAATTGGTCAATTGTTATAACTAATTTTAAATTTTACTTACCAATACTGCTGGTCGGCTGCTCCCGCTGCTTTTCAGTGCTGTGGCGCTGAAAATTTCATTTCTGAAAAAATTTAATTAATTAAAGTTCGAAATTTTTACACTTTTTTGGCAATAACTCTAAATTTTTCTTCCAAATTCTGACGCAATTTTTTCGCCCCGCTCTCCCCTCGTCGCCCCGCGTCCAACGACGTATCGCTCGAGGGTGTAGACCCACCAAAAAACGAAAAAGTTGCTAACCTAACCTAACCTAAGGGACGGGACATAGACGGATTTCTATTGAAATCCACCTAAGCTCTGACAATTCGCATACATTTGGTTGTTCTGCGAATACAAAATTTCTTTAAATTGGTCAATTGTTATAACTAATTTTAAATTTTACTTACCAATACTGCTGGTCGGCTGCTCCCGCTGCTTTTCAGTGCTGTGGCGCTGAAAATTTCATTTCTGAAAAAATTTAATTAATTAAAGTTCGAAATTTTTACACTTTTTTGGCAATAACTCTAAATTTTTCTTCCAAATTCTGACGCAATTTTTTCGCCCCGCTCTCCCCTCGTCGCCCCGCGTCCAACGACGTATCGCTCGAGGGTGTAGACCCACCAAAAAACGAAAAAGTTGCTAACCTAACCTAACCTAAGGGACGGGACATAGACGGATTTCTATTGAAATCCACCTAAGCTCTGACAATTCGCATACATTTGGTTGTTCTGCGAATACAAAATTTCTTTAAATTGGTCAATTGTTATAACTAATTTTAAATTTTACTTACCAATACTGCTGGTCGGCTGCTCCCGCTGCTTTTCAGTGCTGTGGCGCTGAAAATTTCATTTCTGAAAAAATTTAATTAATTAAAGTTCGAAATTTTTACACTTTTTTGGCAATAACTCTAAATTTTTCTTCCAAATTCTGACGCAATTTTTTCGCCCCGCTCTCCCCTCGTCGCCCCGCGTCCAACGACGTATCGCTCGAGGGTGTAGACCCACCAAAAAACGAAAAAGTTGCTAACCTAACCTAACCTAAGGGACGGGACATAGACGGATTTCTATTGAAATCCACCTAAGCTCTGACAATTCGCATACATTTGGTTGTTCTGCGAATACAAAATTTCTTTAAATTGGTCAATTGTTATAACTAATTTTAAATTTTACTTACCAATACTGCTGGTCGGCTGCTCCCGCTGCTTTTCAGTGCTGTGGCGCTGAAAATTTCATTTCTGAAAAAATTTAATTAATTAAAGTTCGAAATTTTTACACTTTTTTGGCAATAACTCTAAATTTTTCTTCCAAATTCTGACGCAATTTTTTCGCCCCGCTCTCCCCTCGTCGCCCCGCGTCCAACGACGTATCGCTCGAGGGTGTAGACCCACCAAAAAACGAAAAAGTTGCTAACCTAACCTAACCTAAGGGACGGGACATAGACGGATTTCTATTGAAATCCACCTAAGCTCTGACAATTCGCATACATTTGGTTGTTCTGCGAATACAAAATTTCTTTAAATTGGTCAATTGTTATAACTAATTTTAAATTTTACTTACCAATACTGCTGGTCGGCTGCTCCCGCTGCTTTTCAGTGCTGTGGCGCTGAAAATTTCATTTCTGAAAAAATTTAATTAATTAAAGTTCGAAATTTTTACACTTTTTTGGCAATAACTCTAAATTTTTCTTCCAAATTCTGACGCAATTTTTTCGCCCCGCTCTCCCCTCGTCGCCCCGCGTCCAACGACGTATCGCTCGAGGGTGTAGACCCACCAAAAAACGAAAAAGTTGCTAACCTAACCTAACCTAAGGGACGGGACATAGACGGATTTCTATTGAAATCCACCTAAGCTCTGACAATTCGCATACATTTGGTTGTTCTGCGAATACAAAATTTCTTTAAATTGGTCAATTGTTATAACTAATTTTAAATTTTACTTACCAATACTGCTGGTCGGCTGCTCCCGCTGCTTTTCAGTGCTGTGGCGCTGAAAATTTCATTTCTGAAAAAATTTAATTAATTAAAGTTCGAAATTTTTACACTTTTTTGGCAATAACTCTAAATTTTTCTTCCAAATTCTGACGCAATTTTTTCGCCCCGCTCTCCCCTCGTCGCCCCGCGTCCAACGACGTATCGCTCGAGGGTGTAGACCCACCAAAAAACGAAAAAGTTGCTAACCTAACCTAACCTAAGGGACGGGACATAGACGGATTTCTATTGAAATCCACCTAAGCTCTGACAATTCGCATACATTTGGTTGTTCTGCGAATACAAAATTTCTTTAAATTGGTCAATTGTTATAACTAATTTTAAATTTTACTTACCAATACTGCTGGTCGGCTGCTCCCGCTGCTTTTCAGTGCTGTGGCGCTGAAAATTTCATTTCTGAAAAAATTTAATTAATTAAAGTTCGAAATTTTTACACTTTTTTGGCAATAACTCTAAATTTTTCTTCCAAATTCTGACGCAATTTTTTCGCCCCGCTCTCCCCTCGTCGCCCCGCGTCCAACGACGTATCGCTCGAGGGTGTAGACCCACCAAAAAACGAAAAAGTTGCTAACCTAACCTAACCTAAGGGACGGGACATAGACGGATTTCTATTGAAATCCACCTAAGCTCTGACAATTCGCATACATTTGGTTGTTCTGCGAATACAAAATTTCTTTAAATTGGTCAATTGTTATAACTAATTTTAAATTTTACTTACCAATACTGCTGGTCGGCTGCTCCCGCTGCTTTTCAGTGCTGTGGCGCTGAAAATTTCATTTCTGAAAAAATTTAATTAATTAAAGTTCGAAATTTTTACACTTTTTTGGCAATAACTCTAAATTTTTCTTCCAAATTCTGACGCAATTTTTTCGCCCCGCTCTCCCCTCGTCGCCCCGCGTCCAACGACGTATCGCTCGAGGGTGTAGACCCACCAAAAAACGAAAAAGTTGCTAACCTAACCTAACCTAAGGGACGGGACATAGACGGATTTCTATTGAAATCCACCTAAGCTCTGACAATTCGCATACATTTGGTTGTTCTGCGAATACAAAATTTCTTTAAATTGGTCAATTGTTATAACTAATTTTAAATTTTACTTACCAATACTGCTGGTCGGCTGCTCCCGCTGCTTTTCAGTGCTGTGGCGCTGAAAATTTCATTTCTGAAAAAATTTAATTAATTAAAGTTCGAAATTTTTACACTTTTTTGGCAATAACTCTAAATTTTTCTTCCAAATTCTGACGCAATTTTTTCGCCCCGCTCTCCCCTCGTCGCCCCGCGTCCAACGACGTATCGCTCGAGGGTGTAGACCCACCAAAAAACGAAAAAGTTGCTAACCTAACCTAACCTAAGGGACGGGACATAGACGGATTTCTATTGAAATCCACCTAAGCTCTGACAATTCGCATACATTTGGTTGTTCTGCGAATACAAAATTTCTTTAAATTGGTCAATTGTTATAACTAATTTTAAATTTTACTTACCAATACTGCTGGTCGGCTGCTCCCGCTGCTTTTCAGTGCTGTGGCGCTGAAAATTTCATTTCTGAAAAAATTTAATTAATTAAAGTTCGAAATTTTTACACTTTTTTGGCAATAACTCTAAATTTTTCTTCCAAATTCTGACGCAATTTTTTCGCCCCGCTCTCCCCTCGTCGCCCCGCGTCCAACGACGTATCGCTCGAGGGTGTAGACCCACCAAAAAACGAAAAAGTTGCTAACCTAACCTAACCTAAGGGACGGGACATAGACGGATTTCTATTGAAATCCACCTAAGCTCTGACAATTCGCATACATTTGGTTGTTCTGCGAATACAAAATTTCTTTAAATTGGTCAATTGTTATAACTAATTTTAAATTTTACTTACCAATACTGCTGGTCGGCTGCTCCCGCTGCTTTTCAGTGCTGTGGCGCTGAAAATTTCATTTCTGAAAAAATTTAATTAATTAAAGTTCGAAATTTTTACACTTTTTTGGCAATAACTCTAAATTTTTCTTCCAAATTCTGACGCAATTTTTTCGCCCCGCTCTCCCCTCGTCGCCCCGCGTCCAACGACGTATCGCTCGAGGGTGTAGACCCACCAAAAAACGAAAAAGTTGCTAACCTAACCTAACCTAAGGGACGGGACATAGACGGATTTCTATTGAAATCCACCTAAGCTCTGACAATTCGCATACATTTGGTTGTTCTGCGAATACAAAATTTCTTTAAATTGGTCAATTGTTATAACTAATTTTAAATTTTACTTACCAATACTGCTGGTCGGCTGCTCCCGCTGCTTTTCAGTGCTGTGGCGCTGAAAATTTCATTTCTGAAAAAATTTAATTAATTAAAGTTCGAAATTTTTACACTTTTTTGGCAATAACTCTAAATTTTTCTTCCAAATTCTGACGCAATTTTTTCGCCCCGCTCTCCCCTCGTCGCCCCGCGTCCAACGACGTATCGCTCGAGGGTGTAGACCCACCAAAAAACGAAAAAGTTGCTAACCTAACCTAACCTAAGGGACGGGACATAGACGGATTTCTATTGAAATCCACCTAAGCTCTGACAATTCGCATACATTTGGTTGTTCTGCGAATACAAAATTTCTTTAAATTGGTCAATTGTTATAACTAATTTTAAATTTTACTTACCAATACTGCTGGTCGGCTGCTCCCGCTGCTTTTCAGTGCTGTGGCGCTGAAAATTTCATTTCTGAAAAAATTTAATTAATTAAAGTTCGAAATTTTTACACTTTTTTGGCAATAACTCTAAATTTTTCTTCCAAATTCTGACGCAATTTTTTCGCCCCGCTCTCCCCTCGTCGCCCCGCGTCCAACGACGTATCGCTCGAGGGTGTAGACCCACCAAAAAACGAAAAAGTTGCTAACCTAACCTAACCTAAGGGACGGGACATAGACGGATTTCTATTGAAATCCACCTAAGCTCTGACAATTCGCATACATTTGGTTGTTCTGCGAATACAAAATTTCTTTAAATTGGTCAATTGTTATAACTAATTTTAAATTTTACTTACCAATACTGCTGGTCGGCTGCTCCCGCTGCTTTTCAGTGCTGTGGCGCTGAAAATTTCATTTCTGAAAAAATTTAATTAATTAAAGTTCGAAATTTTTACACTTTTTTGGCAATAACTCTAAATTTTTCTTCCAAATTCTGACGCAATTTTTTCGCCCCGCTCTCCCCTCGTCGCCCCGCGTCCAACGACGTATCGCTCGAGGGTGTAGACCCACCAAAAAACGAAAAAGTTGCTAACCTAACCTAACCTAAGGGACGGGACATAGACGGATTTCTATTGAAATCCACCTAAGCTCTGACAATTCGCATACATTTGGTTGTTCTGCGAATACAAAATTTCTTTAAATTGGTCAATTGTTATAACTAATTTTAAATTTTACTTACCAATACTGCTGGTCGGCTGCTCCCGCTGCTTTTCAGTGCTGTGGCGCTGAAAATTTCATTTCTGAAAAAATTTAATTAATTAAAGTTCGAAATTTTTACACTTTTTTGGCAATAACTCTAAATTTTTCTTCCAAATTCTGACGCAATTTTTTCGCCCCGCTCTCCCCTCGTCGCCCCGCGTCCAACGACGTATCGCTCGAGGGTGTAGACCCACCAAAAAACGAAAAAGTTGCTAACCTAACCTAACCTAAGGGACGGGACATAGACGGATTTCTATTGAAATCCACCTAAGCTCTGACAATTCGCATACATTTGGTTGTTCTGCGAATACAAAATTTCTTTAAATTGGTCAATTGTTATAACTAATTTTAAATTTTACTTACCAATACTGCTGGTCGGCTGCTCCCGCTGCTTTTCAGTGCTGTGGCGCTGAAAATTTCATTTCTGAAAAAATTTAATTAATTAAAGTTCGAAATTTTTACACTTTTTTGGCAATAACTCTAAATTTTTCTTCCAAATTCTGACGCAATTTTTTCGCCCCGCTCTCCCCTCGTCGCCCCGCGTCCAACGACGTATCGCTCGAGGGTGTAGACCCACCAAAAAACGAAAAAGTTGCTAACCTAACCTAACCTAAGGGACGGGACATAGACGGATTTCTATTGAAATCCACCTAAGCTCTGACAATTCGCATACATTTGGTTGTTCTGCGAATACAAAATTTCTTTAAATTGGTCAATTGTTATAACTAATTTTAAATTTTACTTACCAATACTGCTGGTCGGCTGCTCCCGCTGCTTTTCAGTGCTGTGGCGCTGAAAATTTCATTTCTGAAAAAATTTAATTAATTAAAGTTCGAAATTTTTACACTTTTTTGGCAATAACTCTAAATTTTTCTTCCAAATTCTGACGCAATTTTTTCGCCCCGCTCTCCCCTCGTCGCCCCGCGTCCAACGACGTATCGCTCGAGGGTGTAGACCCACCAAAAAACGAAAAAGTTGCTAACCTAACCTAACCTAAGGGACGGGACATAGACGGATTTCTATTGAAATCCACCTAAGCTCTGACAATTCGCATACATTTGGTTGTTCTGCGAATACAAAATTTCTTTAAATTGGTCAATTGTTATAACTAATTTTAAATTTTACTTACCAATACTGCTGGTCGGCTGCTCCCGCTGCTTTTCAGTGCTGTGGCGCTGAAAATTTCATTTCTGAAAAAATTTAATTAATTAAAGTTCGAAATTTTTACACTTTTTTGGCAATAACTCTAAATTTTTCTTCCAAATTCTGACGCAATTTTTTCGCCCCGCTCTCCCCTCGTCGCCCCGCGTCCAACGACGTATCGCTCGAGGGTGTAGACCCACCAAAAAACGAAAAAGTTGCTAACCTAACCTAACCTAAGGGACGGGACATAGACGGATTTCTATTGAAATCCACCTAAGCTCTGACAATTCGCATACATTTGGTTGTTCTGCGAATACAAAATTTCTTTAAATTGGTCAATTGTTATAACTAATTTTAAATTTTACTTACCAATACTGCTGGTCGGCTGCTCCCGCTGCTTTTCAGTGCTGTGGCGCTGAAAATTTCATTTCTGAAAAAATTTAATTAATTAAAGTTCGAAATTTTTACACTTTTTTGGCAATAACTCTAAATTTTTCTTCCAAATTCTGACGCAATTTTTTCGCCCCGCTCTCCCCTCGTCGCCCCGCGTCCAACGACGTATCGCTCGAGGGTGTAGACCCACCAAAAAACGAAAAAGTTGCTAACCTAACCTAACCTAAGGGACGGGACATAGACGGATTTCTATTGAAATCCACCTAAGCTCTGACAATTCGCATACATTTGGTTGTTCTGCGAATACAAAATTTCTTTAAATTGGTCAATTGTTATAACTAATTTTAAATTTTACTTACCAATACTGCTGGTCGGCTGCTCCCGCTGCTTTTCAGTGCTGTGGCGCTGAAAATTTCATTTCTGAAAAAATTTAATTAATTAAAGTTCGAAATTTTTACACTTTTTTGGCAATAACTCTAAATTTTTCTTCCAAATTCTGACGCAATTTTTTCGCCCCGCTCTCCCCTCGTCGCCCCGCGTCCAACGACGTATCGCTCGAGGGTGTAGACCCACCAAAAAACGAAAAAGTTGCTAACCTAACCTAACCTAAGGGACGGGACATAGACGGATTTCTATTGAAATCCACCTAAGCTCTGACAATTCGCATACATTTGGTTGTTCTGCGAATACAAAATTTCTTTAAATTGGTCAATTGTTATAACTAATTTTAAATTTTACTTACCAATACTGCTGGTCGGCTGCTCCCGCTGCTTTTCAGTGCTGTGGCGCTGAAAATTTCATTTCTGAAAAAATTTAATTAATTAAAGTTCGAAATTTTTACACTTTTTTGGCAATAACTCTAAATTTTTCTTCCAAATTCTGACGCAATTTTTTCGCCCCGCTCTCCCCTCGTCGCCCCGCGTCCAACGACGTATCGCTCGAGGGTGTAGACCCACCAAAAAACGAAAAAGTTGCTAACCTAACCTAACCTAAGGGACGGGACATAGACGGATTTCTATTGAAATCCACCTAAGCTCTGACAATTCGCATACATTTGGTTGTTCTGCGAATACAAAATTTCTTTAAATTGGTCAATTGTTATAACTAATTTTAAATTTTACTTACCAATACTGCTGGTCGGCTGCTCCCGCTGCTTTTCAGTGCTGTGGCGCTGAAAATTTCATTTCTGAAAAAATTTAATTAATTAAAGTTCGAAATTTTTACACTTTTTTGGCAATAACTCTAAATTTTTCTTCCAAATTCTGACGCAATTTTTTCGCCCCGCTCTCCCCTCGTCGCCCCGCGTCCAACGACGTATCGCTCGAGGGTGTAGACCCACCAAAAAACGAAAAAGTTGCTAACCTAACCTAACCTAAGGGACGGGACATAGACGGATTTCTATTGAAATCCACCTAAGCTCTGACAATTCGCATACATTTGGTTGTTCTGCGAATACAAAATTTCTTTAAATTGGTCAATTGTTATAACTAATTTTAAATTTTACTTACCAATACTGCTGGTCGGCTGCTCCCGCTGCTTTTCAGTGCTGTGGCGCTGAAAATTTCATTTCTGAAAAAATTTAATTAATTAAAGTTCGAAATTTTTACACTTTTTTGGCAATAACTCTAAATTTTTCTTCCAAATTCTGACGCAATTTTTTCGCCCCGCTCTCCCCTCGTCGCCCCGCGTCCAACGACGTATCGCTCGAGGGTGTAGACCCACCAAAAAACGAAAAAGTTGCTAACCTAACCTAACCTAAGGGACGGGACATAGACGGATTTCTATTGAAATCCACCTAAGCTCTGACAATTCGCATACATTTGGTTGTTCTGCGAATACAAAATTTCTTTAAATTGGTCAATTGTTATAACTAATTTTAAATTTTACTTACCAATACTGCTGGTCGGCTGCTCCCGCTGCTTTTCAGTGCTGTGGCGCTGAAAATTTCATTTCTGAAAAAATTTAATTAATTAAAGTTCGAAATTTTTACACTTTTTTGGCAATAACTCTAAATTTTTCTTCCAAATTCTGACGCAATTTTTTCGCCCCGCTCTCCCCTCGTCGCCCCGCGTCCAACGACGTATCGCTCGAGGGTGTAGACCCACCAAAAAACGAAAAAGTTGCTAACCTAACCTAACCTAAGGGACGGGACATAGACGGATTTCTATTGAAATCCACCTAAGCTCTGACAATTCGCATACATTTGGTTGTTCTGCGAATACAAAATTTCTTTAAATTGGTCAATTGTTATAACTAATTTTAAATTTTACTTACCAATACTGCTGGTCGGCTGCTCCCGCTGCTTTTCAGTGCTGTGGCGCTGAAAATTTCATTTCTGAAAAAATTTAATTAATTAAAGTTCGAAATTTTTACACTTTTTTGGCAATAACTCTAAATTTTTCTTCCAAATTCTGACGCAATTTTTTCGCCCCGCTCTCCCCTCGTCGCCCCGCGTCCAACGACGTATCGCTCGAGGGTGTAGACCCACCAAAAAACGAAAAAGTTGCTAACCTAACCTAACCTAAGGGACGGGACATAGACGGATTTCTATTGAAATCCACCTAAGCTCTGACAATTCGCATACATTTGGTTGTTCTGCGAATACAAAATTTCTTTAAATTGGTCAATTGTTATAACTAATTTTAAATTTTACTTACCAATACTGCTGGTCGGCTGCTCCCGCTGCTTTTCAGTGCTGTGGCGCTGAAAATTTCATTTCTGAAAAAATTTAATTAATTAAAGTTCGAAATTTTTACACTTTTTTGGCAATAACTCTAAATTTTTCTTCCAAATTCTGACGCAATTTTTTCGCCCCGCTCTCCCCTCGTCGCCCCGCGTCCAACGACGTATCGCTCGAGGGTGTAGACCCACCAAAAAACGAAAAAGTTGCTAACCTAACCTAACCTAAGGGACGGGACATAGACGGATTTCTATTGAAATCCACCTAAGCTCTGACAATTCGCATACATTTGGTTGTTCTGCGAATACAAAATTTCTTTAAATTGGTCAATTGTTATAACTAATTTTAAATTTTACTTACCAATACTGCTGGTCGGCTGCTCCCGCTGCTTTTCAGTGCTGTGGCGCTGAAAATTTCATTTCTGAAAAAATTTAATTAATTAAAGTTCGAAATTTTTACACTTTTTTGGCAATAACTCTAAATTTTTCTTCCAAATTCTGACGCAATTTTTTCGCCCCGCTCTCCCCTCGTCGCCCCGCGTCCAACGACGTATCGCTCGAGGGTGTAGACCCACCAAAAAACGAAAAAGTTGCTAACCTAACCTAACCTAAGGGACGGGACATAGACGGATTTCTATTGAAATCCACCTAAGCTCTGACAATTCGCATACATTTGGTTGTTCTGCGAATACAAAATTTCTTTAAATTGGTCAATTGTTATAACTAATTTTAAATTTTACTTACCAATACTGCTGGTCGGCTGCTCCCGCTGCTTTTCAGTGCTGTGGCGCTGAAAATTTCATTTCTGAAAAAATTTAATTAATTAAAGTTCGAAATTTTTACACTTTTTTGGCAATAACTCTAAATTTTTCTTCCAAATTCTGACGCAATTTTTTCGCCCCGCTCTCCCCTCGTCGCCCCGCGTCCAACGACGTATCGCTCGAGGGTGTAGACCCACCAAAAAACGAAAAAGTTGCTAACCTAACCTAACCTAAGGGACGGGACATAGACGGATTTCTATTGAAATCCACCTAAGCTCTGACAATTCGCATACATTTGGTTGTTCTGCGAATACAAAATTTCTTTAAATTGGTCAATTGTTATAACTAATTTTAAATTTTACTTACCAATACTGCTGGTCGGCTGCTCCCGCTGCTTTTCAGTGCTGTGGCGCTGAAAATTTCATTTCTGAAAAAATTTAATTAATTAAAGTTCGAAATTTTTACACTTTTTTGGCAATAACTCTAAATTTTTCTTCCAAATTCTGACGCAATTTTTTCGCCCCGCTCTCCCCTCGTCGCCCCGCGTCCAACGACGTATCGCTCGAGGGTGTAGACCCACCAAAAAACGAAAAAGTTGCTAACCTAACCTAACCTAAGGGACGGGACATAGACGGATTTCTATTGAAATCCACCTAAGCTCTGACAATTCGCATACATTTGGTTGTTCTGCGAATACAAAATTTCTTTAAATTGGTCAATTGTTATAACTAATTTTAAATTTTACTTACCAATACTGCTGGTCGGCTGCTCCCGCTGCTTTTCAGTGCTGTGGCGCTGAAAATTTCATTTCTGAAAAAATTTAATTAATTAAAGTTCGAAATTTTTACACTTTTTTGGCAATAACTCTAAATTTTTCTTCCAAATTCTGACGCAATTTTTTCGCCCCGCTCTCCCCTCGTCGCCCCGCGTCCAACGACGTATCGCTCGAGGGTGTAGACCCACCAAAAAACGAAAAAGTTGCTAACCTAACCTAACCTAAGGGACGGGACATAGACGGATTTCTATTGAAATCCACCTAAGCTCTGACAATTCGCATACATTTGGTTGTTCTGCGAATACAAAATTTCTTTAAATTGGTCAATTGTTATAACTAATTTTAAATTTTACTTACCAATACTGCTGGTCGGCTGCTCCCGCTGCTTTTCAGTGCTGTGGCGCTGAAAATTTCATTTCTGAAAAAATTTAATTAATTAAAGTTCGAAATTTTTACACTTTTTTGGCAATAACTCTAAATTTTTCTTCCAAATTCTGACGCAATTTTTTCGCCCCGCTCTCCCCTCGTCGCCCCGCGTCCAACGACGTATCGCTCGAGGGTGTAGACCCACCAAAAAACGAAAAAGTTGCTAACCTAACCTAACCTAAGGGACGGGACATAGACGGATTTCTATTGAAATCCACCTAAGCTCTGACAATTCGCATACATTTGGTTGTTCTGCGAATACAAAATTTCTTTAAATTGGTCAATTGTTATAACTAATTTTAAATTTTACTTACCAATACTGCTGGTCGGCTGCTCCCGCTGCTTTTCAGTGCTGTGGCGCTGAAAATTTCATTTCTGAAAAAATTTAATTAATTAAAGTTCGAAATTTTTACACTTTTTTGGCAATAACTCTAAATTTTTCTTCCAAATTCTGACGCAATTTTTTCGCCCCGCTCTCCCCTCGTCGCCCCGCGTCCAACGACGTATCGCTCGAGGGTGTAGACCCACCAAAAAACGAAAAAGTTGCTAACCTAACCTAACCTAAGGGACGGGACATAGACGGATTTCTATTGAAATCCACCTAAGCTCTGACAATTCGCATACATTTGGTTGTTCTGCGAATACAAAATTTCTTTAAATTGGTCAATTGTTATAACTAATTTTAAATTTTACTTACCAATACTGCTGGTCGGCTGCTCCCGCTGCTTTTCAGTGCTGTGGCGCTGAAAATTTCATTTCTGAAAAAATTTAATTAATTAAAGTTCGAAATTTTTACACTTTTTTGGCAATAACTCTAAATTTTTCTTCCAAATTCTGACGCAATTTTTTCGCCCCGCTCTCCCCTCGTCGCCCCGCGTCCAACGACGTATCGCTCGAGGGTGTAGACCCACCAAAAAACGAAAAAGTTGCTAACCTAACCTAACCTAAGGGACGGGACATAGACGGATTTCTATTGAAATCCACCTAAGCTCTGACAATTCGCATACATTTGGTTGTTCTGCGAATACAAAATTTCTTTAAATTGGTCAATTGTTATAACTAATTTTAAATTTTACTTACCAATACTGCTGGTCGGCTGCTCCCGCTGCTTTTCAGTGCTGTGGCGCTGAAAATTTCATTTCTGAAAAAATTTAATTAATTAAAGTTCGAAATTTTTACACTTTTTTGGCAATAACTCTAAATTTTTCTTCCAAATTCTGACGCAATTTTTTCGCCCCGCTCTCCCCTCGTCGCCCCGCGTCCAACGACGTATCGCTCGAGGGTGTAGACCCACCAAAAAACGAAAAAGTTGCTAACCTAACCTAACCTAAGGGACGGGACATAGACGGATTTCTATTGAAATCCACCTAAGCTCTGACAATTCGCATACATTTGGTTGTTCTGCGAATACAAAATTTCTTTAAATTGGTCAATTGTTATAACTAATTTTAAATTTTACTTACCAATACTGCTGGTCGGCTGCTCCCGCTGCTTTTCAGTGCTGTGGCGCTGAAAATTTCATTTCTGAAAAAATTTAATTAATTAAAGTTCGAAATTTTTACACTTTTTTGGCAATAACTCTAAATTTTTCTTCCAAATTCTGACGCAATTTTTTCGCCCCGCTCTCCCCTCGTCGCCCCGCGTCCAACGACGTATCGCTCGAGGGTGTAGACCCACCAAAAAACGAAAAAGTTGCTAACCTAACCTAACCTAAGGGACGGGACATAGACGGATTTCTATTGAAATCCACCTAAGCTCTGACAATTCGCATACATTTGGTTGTTCTGCGAATACAAAATTTCTTTAAATTGGTCAATTGTTATAACTAATTTTAAATTTTACTTACCAATACTGCTGGTCGGCTGCTCCCGCTGCTTTTCAGTGCTGTGGCGCTGAAAATTTCATTTCTGAAAAAATTTAATTAATTAAAGTTCGAAATTTTTACACTTTTTTGGCAATAACTCTAAATTTTTCTTCCAAATTCTGACGCAATTTTTTCGCCCCGCTCTCCCCTCGTCGCCCCGCGTCCAACGACGTATCGCTCGAGGGTGTAGACCCACCAAAAAACGAAAAAGTTGCTAACCTAACCTAACCTAAGGGACGGGACATAGACGGATTTCTATTGAAATCCACCTAAGCTCTGACAATTCGCATACATTTGGTTGTTCTGCGAATACAAAATTTCTTTAAATTGGTCAATTGTTATAACTAATTTTAAATTTTACTTACCAATACTGCTGGTCGGCTGCTCCCGCTGCTTTTCAGTGCTGTGGCGCTGAAAATTTCATTTCTGAAAAAATTTAATTAATTAAAGTTCGAAATTTTTACACTTTTTTGGCAATAACTCTAAATTTTTCTTCCAAATTCTGACGCAATTTTTTCGCCCCGCTCTCCCCTCGTCGCCCCGCGTCCAACGACGTATCGCTCGAGGGTGTAGACCCACCAAAAAACGAAAAAGTTGCTAACCTAACCTAACCTAAGGGACGGGACATAGACGGATTTCTATTGAAATCCACCTAAGCTCTGACAATTCGCATACATTTGGTTGTTCTGCGAATACAAAATTTCTTTAAATTGGTCAATTGTTATAACTAATTTTAAATTTTACTTACCAATACTGCTGGTCGGCTGCTCCCGCTGCTTTTCAGTGCTGTGGCGCTGAAAATTTCATTTCTGAAAAAATTTAATTAATTAAAGTTCGAAATTTTTACACTTTTTTGGCAATAACTCTAAATTTTTCTTCCAAATTCTGACGCAATTTTTTCGCCCCGCTCTCCCCTCGTCGCCCCGCGTCCAACGACGTATCGCTCGAGGGTGTAGACCCACCAAAAAACGAAAAAGTTGCTAACCTAACCTAACCTAAGGGACGGGACATAGACGGATTTCTATTGAAATCCACCTAAGCTCTGACAATTCGCATACATTTGGTTGTTCTGCGAATACAAAATTTCTTTAAATTGGTCAATTGTTATAACTAATTTTAAATTTTACTTACCAATACTGCTGGTCGGCTGCTCCCGCTGCTTTTCAGTGCTGTGGCGCTGAAAATTTCATTTCTGAAAAAATTTAATTAATTAAAGTTCGAAATTTTTACACTTTTTTGGCAATAACTCTAAATTTTTCTTCCAAATTCTGACGCAATTTTTTCGCCCCGCTCTCCCCTCGTCGCCCCGCGTCCAACGACGTATCGCTCGAGGGTGTAGACCCACCAAAAAACGAAAAAGTTGCTAACCTAACCTAACCTAAGGGACGGGACATAGACGGATTTCTATTGAAATCCACCTAAGCTCTGACAATTCGCATACATTTGGTTGTTCTGCGAATACAAAATTTCTTTAAATTGGTCAATTGTTATAACTAATTTTAAATTTTACTTACCAATACTGCTGGTCGGCTGCTCCCGCTGCTTTTCAGTGCTGTGGCGCTGAAAATTTCATTTCTGAAAAAATTTAATTAATTAAAGTTCGAAATTTTTACACTTTTTTGGCAATAACTCTAAATTTTTCTTCCAAATTCTGACGCAATTTTTTCGCCCCGCTCTCCCCTCGTCGCCCCGCGTCCAACGACGTATCGCTCGAGGGTGTAGACCCACCAAAAAACGAAAAAGTTGCTAACCTAACCTAACCTAAGGGACGGGACATAGACGGATTTCTATTGAAATCCACCTAAGCTCTGACAATTCGCATACATTTGGTTGTTCTGCGAATACAAAATTTCTTTAAATTGGTCAATTGTTATAACTAATTTTAAATTTTACTTACCAATACTGCTGGTCGGCTGCTCCCGCTGCTTTTCAGTGCTGTGGCGCTGAAAATTTCATTTCTGAAAAAATTTAATTAATTAAAGTTCGAAATTTTTACACTTTTTTGGCAATAACTCTAAATTTTTCTTCCAAATTCTGACGCAATTTTTTCGCCCCGCTCTCCCCTCGTCGCCCCGCGTCCAACGACGTATCGCTCGAGGGTGTAGACCCACCAAAAAAACGAAAAAAGTTGCTAACCTAACCTAACCTAAGGGACGGGACATAGACGGATTTCTATTGAAATCCACCTAAGCTCTGACAATTCGCATACATTTGGTTGTTCTGCGAATACAAAATTTCTTTAAATTGGTCAATTGTTATAACTAATTTTAAATTTTACTTACCAATACTGCTGGTCGGCTGCTCCCGCTGCTTTTCAGTGCTGTGGCGCTGAAAATTTCATTTCTGAAAAAATTTAATTAATTAAAGTTCGAAATTTTTACACTTTTTTGGCAATAACTCTAAATTTTTCTTCCAAATTCTGACGCAATTTTTTCGCCCCGCTCTCCCCTCGTCGCCCCGCGTCCAACGACGTATCGCTCGAGGGTGTAGACCCACCAAAAAACGAAAAAGTTGCTAACCTAACCTAACCTAAGGGACGGGACATAGACGGATTTCTATTGAAATCCACCTAAGCTCTGACAATTCGCATACATTTGGTTGTTCTGCGAATACAAAATTTCTTTAAATTGGTCAATTGTTATAACTAATTTTAAATTTTACTTACCAATACTGCTGGTCGGCTGCTCCCGCTGCTTTTCAGTGCTGTGGCGCTGAAAATTTCATTTCTGAAAAAATTTAATTAATTAAAGTTCGAAATTTTTACACTTTTTTGGCAATAACTCTAAATTTTTCTTCCAAATTCTGACGCAATTTTTTCGCCCCGCTCTCCCCTCGTCGCCCCGCGTCCAACGACGTATCGCTCGAGGGTGTAGACCCACCAAAAAACGAAAAAGTTGCTAACCTAACCTAACCTAAGGGACGGGACATAGACGGATTTCTATTGAAATCCACCTAAGCTCTGACAATTCGCATACATTTGGTTGTTCTGCGAATACAAAATTTCTTTAAATTGGTCAATTGTTATAACTAATTTTAAATTTTACTTACCAATACTGCTGGTCGGCTGCTCCCGCTGCTTTTCAGTGCTGTGGCGCTGAAAATTTCATTTCTGAAAAAATTTAATTAATTAAAGTTCGAAATTTTTACACTTTTTTGGCAATAACTCTAAATTTTTCTTCCAAATTCTGACGCAATTTTTTCGCCCCGCTCTCCCCTCGTCGCCCCGCGTCCAACGACGTATCGCTCGAGGGTGTAGACCCACCAAAAAACGAAAAAGTTGCTAACCTAACCTAACCTAAGGGACGGGACATAGAC
>CAJHVG010000106.1:0-20939 GCA_905147325.1 Notodonta dromedarius
GAAATTTTTACACTTTTTTGGCAATAACTCTAAATTTTTCTTCCAAATTCTGACGCAATTTTTTCGCCCCGCTCTCCCCTCGTCGCCCCGCGTCCAACGACGTATCGCTCGAGGGTGTAGACCCACTAAAAAACGAAAAAGTTGCTAACCTAACCTAACCTAAGGGACGGGACATAGACGGATTTCTATTGAAATCCACCTAAGCTCTGACAATTCGCATACATTTGGTTGTTCTGCGAATACAAAATTTCTTTAAATTGGTCAATTGTTATAACTATTTTTAAATTTTACTTACCAATACTGCTGGTCGGCTGCTCCCGCTGCTTTTCAGTGCTGTGGCGCTGAAAATTTCATTTCTGAAAAAAAAATAATTAATTAAAGTTCGAAATTTTTACACTTTTTTGGCAATAACTCTAAATTTTTCTTCCAAATTCTGACGCAATTTTTTCGCCCCGCTCTCCCCTCGTCGCCCCGCGTCCAACGACGTATCGCTCGAGGGTGTAGACCCACTAAAAAACGAAAAAGTTGCTAACCTAACCTAACCTAAGGGACGGGACATAGACGGATTTCTATTGAAATCCACCTAAGCTCTGACAATTCGCATACATTTGGTTGTTCTGCGAATACAAAATTTCTTTAAATTGGTCAATTGTTATAACTATTTTTAAATTTTACTTACCAATACTGCTGGTCGGCTGCTCCCGCTGCTTTTCAGTGCTGTGGCGCTGAAAATTTCATTTCTGAAAAAAAAATAATTAATTAAAGTTCGAAATTTTTACACTTTTTTGGCAATAACTCTAAATTTTTCTTCCAAATTCTGACGCAATTTTTTCGCCCCGCTCTCCCCTCGTCGCCCCGCGTCCAACGACGTATCGCTCGAGGGTGTAGACCCACTAAAAAACGAAAAAGTTGCTAACCTAACCTAACCTAAGGGACGGGACATAGACGGATTTCTATTGAAATCCACCTAAGCTCTGACAATTCGCATACATTTGGTTGTTCTGCGAATACAAAATTTCTTTAAATTGGTCAATTGTTATAACTATTTTTAAATTTTACTTACCAATACTGCTGGTCGGCTGCTCCCGCTGCTTTTCAGTGCTGTGGCGCTGAAAATTTCATATCTGAAAAAAAAATAATTAATTAAAGTTCGAAATTTTTACACTTTTTTGGCAATAACTCTAAATTTTTCTTCCAAATTCTGACGCAATTTTTTCGCCCCGCTCTCCCCTCGTCGCCCCGCGTCCAACGACGTATCGCTCGAGGGTGTAGACCCACTAAAAAACGAAAAAGTTGCTAACCTAACCTAACCTAAGGGACGGGACATAGACGGATTTCTATTGAAATCCACCTAAGCTCTGACAATTCGCATACATTTGGTTGTTCTGCGAATACAAAATTTCTTTAAATTGGTCAATTGTTATAACTATTTTTAAATTTTACTTACCAATACTGCTGGTCGGCTGCTCCCGCTGCTTTTCAGTGCTGTGGCGCTGAAAATTTCATTTCTGAAAAAAAAATAATTAATTAAAGTTCGAAATTTTTACACTTTTTTGGCAATAACTCTAAATTTTTCTTCCAAATTCTGACGCAATTTTTTCGCCCCGCTCTCCCCTCGTCGCCCCGCGTCCAACGACGTATCGCTCGAGGGTGTAGACCCACTAAAAAACGAAAAAGTTGCTAACCTAACCTAACCTAAGGGACGGGACATAGACGGATTTCTATTGAAATCCACCTAAGCTCTGACAATTCGCATACATTTGGTTGTTCTGCGAATACAAAATTTCTTTAAATTGGTCAATTGTTATAACTATTTTTAAATTTTACTTACCAATACTGCTGGTCGGCTGCTCCCGCTGCTTTTCAGTGCTGTGGCGCTGAAAATTTCATTTCTGAAAAAAAAATAATTAATTAAAGTTCGAAATTTTTACACTTTTTTGGCAATAACTCTAAATTTTTCTTCCAAATTCTGACGCAATTTTTTCGCCCCGCTCTCCCCTCGTCGCCCCGCGTCCAACGACGTATCGCTCGAGGGTGTAGACCCACTAAAAAACGAAAAAATTGCTAACCTAACCTAACCTAAGGGACGGGACATAGACGGATTTCTATTGAAATCCACCTAAGCTCTGACAATTCGCATACATTTGGTTGTTCTGCGAATACAAAATTTCTTTAAATTGGTCAATTGTTATAACTATTTTTAAATTTTACTTACCAATACTGCTGGTCGGCTGCTCCCGCTGCTTTTCAGTGCTGTGGCGCTGAAAATTTCATTTCTGAAAAAAAAATAATTAATTAAAGTTCGAAATTTTTACACTTTTTTGGCAATAACTCTAAATTTTTCTTCCAAATTCTGACGCAATTTTTTCGCCCCGCTCTCCCCTCGTCGCCCCGCGTCCAACGACGTATCGCTCGAGGGTGTAGACCCACTAAAAAACGAAAAAGTTGCTAACCTAACCTAACCTAAGGGACGGGACATAGACGGATTTCTATTGAAATCCACCTAAGCTCTGACAATTCGCATACATTTGGTTGTTCTGCGAATACAAAATTTCTTTAAATTGGTCAATTGTTATAACTATTTTTAAATTTTACTTACCAATACTGCTGGTCGGCTGCTCCCGCTGCTTTTCAGTGCTGTGGCGCTGAAAATTTCATTTCTGAAAAAAAAATAATTAATTAAAGTTCGAAATTTTTACACTTTTTTGGCAATAACTCTAAATTTTTCTTCCAAATTCTGACGCAATTTTTTCGCCCCGCTCTCCCCTCGTCGCCCCGCGTCCAACGACGTATCGCTCGAGGGTGTAGACCCACTAAAAAAAGAAAAAGTTGCTAACCTAACCTAACCTAAGGGACGGGACATAGACGGATTTCTATTGAAATCCACCTAAGCTCTGACAATTCGCATACATTTGGTTGTTCTGCGAATACAAAATTTCTTTAAATTGGTCAATTGTTATAACTATTTTTAAATTTTACTTACCAATACTGCTGGTCGGCTGCTCCCGCTGCTTTTCAGTGCTGTGGCGCTGAAAATTTCATTTCTGAAAAAAAAATAATTAATTAAAGTTCGAAATTTTTACACTTTTTTGGCAATAACTCTAAATTTTTCTTCCAAATTCTGACGCAATTTTTTCGCCCCGCTCTCCCCTCGTCGCCCCGCGTCCAACGACGTATCGCTCGAGGGTGTAGACCCACTAAAAAACGAAAAAGTTGCTAACCTAACCTAACCTAAGGGACGGGACATAGACGGATTTCTATTGAAATCCACCTAAGCTCTGACAATTCGCATACATTTGGTTGTTCTGCGAATACAAAATTTCTTTAAATTGGTCAATTGTTATAACTATTTTTAAATTTTACTTACCAATACTGCTGGTCGGCTGCTCCCGCTGCTTTTCAGTGCTGTGGCGCTGAAAATTTCATTTCTGAAAAAAAAATAATTAATTAAAGTTCGAAATTTTTACACTTTTTTGGCAATAACTCTAAATTTTTCTTCCAAATTCTGACGCAATTTTTTCGCCCCGCTCTCCCCTCGTCGCCCCGCGTCCAACGACGTATCGCTCGAGGGTGTAGACCCACTAAAAAACGAAAAAGTTGCTAACCTAACCTAACCTAAGGGACGGGACATAGACGGATTTCTATTGAAATCCACCTAAGCTCTGACAATTCGCATACATTTGGTTGTTCTGCGAATACAAAATTTCTTTAAATTGGTCAATTGTTATAACTATTTTTAAATTTTACTTACCAATACTGCTGGTCGGCTGCTCCCGCTGCTTTTCAGTGCTGTGGCGCTGAAAATTTCATTTCTGAAAAAAAAATAATTAATTAAAGTTCGAAATTTTTACACTTTTTTGGCAATAACTCTAAATTTTTCTTCCAAATTCTGACGCAATTTTTTCGCCCCGCTCTCCCCTCGTCGCCCCGCGTCCAACGACGTATCGCTCGAGGGTGTAGACCCACTAAAAAACGAAAAAGTTGCTAACCTAACCTAACCTAAGGGACGGGACATAGACGGATTTCTATTGAAATCCACCTAAGCTCTGACAATTCGCATACATTTGGTTGTTCTGCGAATACAAAATTTCTTTAAATTGGTCAATTGTTATAACTATTTTTAAATTTTACTTACCAATACTGCTGGTCGGCTGCTCCCGCTGCTTTTCAGTGCTGTGGCGCTGAAAATTTCATTTCTGAAAAAAAAATAATTAATTAAAGTTCGAAATTTTTACACTTTTTTGGCAATAACTCTAAATTTTTCTTCCAAATTCTGACGCAATTTTTTCGCCCCGCTCTCCCCTCGTCGCCCCGCGTCCAACGACGTATCGCTCGAGGGTGTAGACCCACTAAAAAACGAAAAAGTTGCTAACCTAACCTAACCTAAGGGACGGGACATAGACGGATTTCTATTGAAATCCACCTAAGCTCTGACAATTCGCATACATTTGGTTGTTCTGCGAATACAAAATTTCTTTAAATTGGTCAATTGTTATAACTATTTTTAAATTTTACTTACCAATACTGCTGGTCGGCTGCTCCCGCTGCTTTTCAGTGCTGTGGCGCTGAAAATTTCATTTCTGAAAAAAAAATAATTAATTAAAGTTCGAAATTTTTACACTTTTTTGGCAATAACTCTAAATTTTTCTTCCAAATTCTGACGCAATTTTTTCGCCCCGCTCTCCCCTCGTCGCCCCGCGTCCAACGACGTATCGCTCGAGGGTGTAGACCCACTAAAAAACGAAAAAGTTGCTAACCTAACCTAACCTAAGGGACGGGACATAGACGGATTTCTATTGAAATCCACCTAAGCTCTGACAATTCGCATACATTTGGTTGTTCTGCGAATACAAAATTTCTTTAAATTGGTCAATTGTTATAACTATTTTTAAATTTTACTTACCAATACTGCTGGTCGGCTGCTCCCGCTGCTTTTCAGTGCTGTGGCGCTGAAAATTTCATTTCTGAAAAAAAAATAATTAATTAAAGTTCGAAATTTTTACACTTTTTTGGCAATAACTCTAAATTTTTCTTCCAAATTCTGACGCAATTTTTTCGCCCCGCTCTCCCCTCGTCGCCCCGCGTCCAACGACGTATCGCTCGAGGGTGTAGACCCACTAAAAAACGAAAAAGTTGCTAACCTAACCTAACCTAAGGGACGGGACATAGACGGATTTCTATTGAAATCCACCTAAGCTCTGACAATTCGCATACATTTGGTTGTTCTGCGAATACAAAATTTCTTTAAATTGGTCAATTGTTATAACTATTTTTAAATTTTACTTACCAATACTGCTGGTCGGCTGCTCCCGCTGCTTTTCAGTGCTGTGGCGCTGAAAATTTCATTTCTGAAAAAAAAATAATTAATTAAAGTTCGAAATTTTTACACTTTTTTGGCAATAACTCTAAATTTTTCTTCCAAATTCTGACGCAATTTTTTCGCCCCGCTCTCCCCTCGTCGCCCCGCGTCCAACGACGTATCGCTCGAGGGTGTAGACCCACTAAAAAACGAAAAAGTTGCTAACCTAACCTAACCTAAGGGACGGGACATAGACGGATTTCTATTGAAATCCACCTAAGCTCTGACAATTCGCATACATTTGGTTGTTCTGCGAATACAAAATTTCTTTAAATTGGTCAATTGTTATAACTATTTTTAAATTTTACTTACCAATACTGCTGGTCGGCTGCTCCCGCTGCTTTTCAGTGCTGTGGCGCTGAAAATTTCATTTCTGAAAAAAAAATAATTAATTAAAGTTCGAAATTTTTACACTTTTTTGGCAATAACTCTAAATTTTTCTTCCAAATTCTGACGCAATTTTTTCGCCCCGCTCTCCCCTCGTCGCCCCGCGTCCAACGACGTATCGCTCGAGGGTGTAGACCCACTAAAAAACGAAAAAGTTGCTAACCTAACCTAACCTAAGGGACGGGACATAGACGGATTTCTATTGAAATCCACCTAAGCTCTGACAATTCGCATACATTTGGTTGTTCTGCGAATACAAAATTTCTTTAAATTGGTCAATTGTTATAACTATTTTTAAATTTTACTTACCAATACTGCTGGTCGGCTGCTCCCGCTGCTTTTCAGTGCTGTGGCGCTGAAAATTTCATTTCTGAAAAAAAAATAATTAATTAAAGTTCGAAATTTTTACACTTTTTTGGCAATAACTCTAAATTTTTCTTCCAAATTCTGACGCAATTTTTTCGCCCCGCTCTCCCCTCGTCGCCCCGCGTCCAACGACGTATCGCTCGAGGGTGTAGACCCACTAAAAAACGAAAAAGTTGCTAACCTAACCTAACCTAAGGGACGGGACATAGACGGATTTCTATTGAAATCCACCTAAGCTCTGACAATTCGCATACATTTGGTTGTTCTGCGAATACAAAATTTCTTTAAATTGGTCAATTGTTATAACTATTTTTAAATTTTACTTACCAATACTGCTGGTCGGCTGCTCCCGCTGCTTTTCAGTGCTGTGGCGCTGAAAATTTCATTTCTGAAAAAAAAATAATTAATTAAAGTTCGAAATTTTTACACTTTTTTGGCAATAACTCTAAATTTTTCTTCCAAATTCTGACGCAATTTTTTCGCCCCGCTCTCCCCTCGTCGCCCCGCGTCCAACGACGTATCGCTCGAGGGTGTAGACCCACTAAAAAACGAAAAAGTTGCTAACCTAACCTAACCTAAGGGACGGGACATAGACGGATTTCTATTGAAATCCACCTAAGCTCTGACAATTCGCATACATTTGGTTGTTCTGCGAATACAAAATTTCTTTAAATTGGTCAATTGTTATAACTATTTTTAAATTTTACTTACCAATACTGCTGGTCGGCTGCTCCCGCTGCTTTTCAGTGCTGTGGCGCTGAAAATTTCATTTCTGAAAAAAAAATAATTAATTAAAGTTCGAAATTTTTACACTTTTTTGGCAATAACTCTAAATTTTTCTTCCAAATTCTGACGCAATTTTTTCGCCCCGCTCTCCCCTCGTCGCCCCGCGTCCAACGACGTATCGCTCGAGGGTGTAGACCCACTAA
Organism: Notodonta dromedarius; assembly: GCA_905147325.1. Taxonomy (NCBI): domain Eukaryota; kingdom Metazoa; phylum Arthropoda; class Insecta; order Lepidoptera; family Notodontidae; genus Notodonta; species Notodonta dromedarius. The sequence goes on from CAJHVG010000106.1 coordinate 7,042, forward strand.
AAAACGAAAAAGTTGCTAACCTAACCTAACCTAAGGGACGGGACATAGACGGATTTCTATTGAAATCCACCTAAGCTCTGACAATTCGCATACATTTGGTTGTTCTGCGAATACAAAATTTCTTTAAATTGGTCAATTGTTATAACTATTTTTAAATTTTACTTACCAATACTGCTGGTCGGCTGCTCCCGCTGCTTTTCAGTGCTGTGGCGCTGAAAATTTCATTTCTGAAAAAAAAATAATTAATTAAAGTTCGAAATTTTTACACTTTTTTGGCAATAACTCTAAATTTTTCTTCCAAATTCTGACGCAATTTTTTCGCCCCGCTCTCCCCTCGTCGCCCCGCGTCCAACGACGTATCGCTCGAGGGTGTAGACCCACTAAAAAACGAAAAAGTTGCTAACCTAACCTAACCTAAGGGACGGGACATAGACGGATTTCTATTGAAATCCACCTAAGCTCTGACAATTCGCATACATTTGGTTGTTCTGCGAATACAAAATTTCTTTAAATTGGTCAATTGTTATAACTATTTTTAAATTTTACTTACCAATACTGCTGGTCGGCTGCTCCCGCTGCTTTTCAGTGCTGTGGCGCTGAAAATTTCATTTCTGAAAAAAAAATAATTAATTAAAGTTCGAAATTTTTACACTTTTTTGGCAATAACTCTAAATTTTTCTTCCAAATTCTGACGCAATTTTTTCGCCCCGCTCTCCCCTCGTCGCCCCGCGTCCAACGACGTATCGCTCGAGGGTGTAGACCCACTAAAAAACGAAAAAGTTGCTAACCTAACCTAACCTAAGGGACGGGACATAGACGGATTTCTATTGAAATCCACCTAAGCTCTGACAATTCGCATACATTTGGTTGTTCTGCGAATACAAAATTTCTTTAAATTGGTCAATTGTTATAACTATTTTTAAATTTTACTTACCAATACTGCTGGTCGGCTGCTCCCGCTGCTTTTCAGTGCTGTGGCGCTGAAAATTTCATTTCTGAAAAAAAAATAATTAATTAAAGTTCGAAATTTTTACACTTTTTTGGCAATAACTCTAAATTTTTCTTCCAAATTCTGACGCAATTTTTTCGCCCCGCTCTCCCCTCGTCGCCCCGCGTCCAACGACGTATCGCTCGAGGGTGTAGACCCACTAAAAAACGAAAAAGTTGCTAACCTAACCTAACCTAAGGGACGGGACATAGACGGATTTCTATTGAAATCCACCTAAGCTCTGACAATTCGCATACATTTGGTTGTTCTGCGAATACAAAATTTCTTTAAATTGGTCAATTGTTATAACTATTTTTAAATTTTACTTACCAATACTGCTGGTCGGCTGCTCCCGCTGCTTTTCAGTGCTGTGGCGCTGAAAATTTCATTTCTGAAAAAAAAATAATTAATTAAAGTTCGAAATTTTTACACTTTTTTGGCAATAACTCTAAATTTTTCTTCCAAATTCTGACGCAATTTTTTCGCCCCGCTCTCCCCTCGTCGCCCCGCGTCCAACGACGTATCGCTCGAGGGTGTAGACCCACTAAAAAACGAAAAAGTTGCTAACCTAACCTAACCTAAGGGACGGGACATAGACGGATTTCTATTGAAATCCACCTAAGCTCTGACAATTCGCATACATTTGGTTGTTCTGCGAATACAAAATTTCTTTAAATTGGTCAATTGTTATAACTATTTTTAAATTTTACTTACCAATACTGCTGGTCGGCTGCTCCCGCTGCTTTTCAGTGCTGTGGCGCTGAAAATTTCATTTCTGAAAAAAAAATAATTAATTAAAGTTCGAAATTTTTACACTTTTTTGGCAATAACTCTAAATTTTTCTTCCAAATTCTGACGCAATTTTTTCGCCCCGCTCTCCCCTCGTCGCCCCGCGTCCAACGACGTATCGCTCGAGGGTGTAGACCCACTAAAAAACGAAAAAGTTGCTAACCTAACCTAACCTAAGGGACGGGACATAGACGGATTTCTATTGAAATCCACCTAAGCTCTGACAATTCGCATACATTTGGTTGTTCTGCGAATACAAAATTTCTTTAAATTGGTCAATTGTTATAACTATTTTTAAATTTTACTTACCAATACTGCTGGTCGGCTGCTCCCGCTGCTTTTCAGTGCTGTGGCGCTGAAAATTTCATTTCTGAAAAAAAAATAATTAATTAAAGTTCGAAATTTTTACACTTTTTTGGCAATAACTCTAAATTTTTCTTCCAAATTCTGACGCAATTTTTTCGCCCCGCTCTCCCCTCGTCGCCCCGCGTCCAACGACGTATCGCTCGAGGGTGTAGACCCACTAAAAAACGAAAAAGTTGCTAACCTAACCTAACCTAAGGGACGGGACATAGACGGATTTCTATTGAAATCCACCTAAGCTCTGACAATTCGCATACATTTGGTTGTTCTGCGAATACAAAATTTCTTTAAATTGGTCAATTGTTATAACTATTTTTAAATTTTACTTACCAATACTGCTGGTCGGCTGCTCCCGCTGCTTTTCAGTGCTGTGGCGCTGAAAATTTCATTTCTGAAAAAAAAATAATTAATTAAAGTTCGAAATTTTTACACTTTTTTGGCAATAACTCTAAATTTTTCTTCCAAATTCTGACGCAATTTTTTCGCCCCGCTCTCCCCTCGTCGCCCCGCGTCCAACGACGTATCGCTCGAGGGTGTAGACCCACTAAAAAACGAAAAAGTTGCTAACCTAACCTAACCTAAGGGACGGGACATAGACGGATTTCTATTGAAATCCACCTAAGCTCTGACAATTCGCATACATTTGGTTGTTCTGCGAATACAAAATTTCTTTAAATTGGTCAATTGTTATAACTATTTTTAAATTTTACTTACCAATACTGCTGGTCGGCTGCTCCCGCTGCTTTTCAGTGCTGTGGCGCTGAAAATTTCATTTCTGAAAAAAAAATAATTAATTAAAGTTCGAAATTTTTACACTTTTTTGGCAATAACTCTAAATTTTTCTTCCAAATTCTGACGCAATTTTTTCGCCCCGCTCTCCCCTCGTCGCCCCGCGTCCAACGACGTATCGCTCGAGGGTGTAGACCCACTAAAAAACGAAAAAGTTGCTAACCTAACCTAACCTAAGGGACGGGACATAGACGGATTTCTATTGAAATCCACCTAAGCTCTGACAATTCGCATACATTTGGTTGTTCTGCGAATACAAAATTTCTTTAAATTGGTCAATTGTTATAACTATTTTTAAATTTTACTTACCAATACTGCTGGTCGGCTGCTCCCGCTGCTTTTCAGTGCTGTGGCGCTGAAAATTTCATTTCTGAAAAAAAAATAATTAATTAAAGTTCGAAATTTTTACACTTTTTTGGCAATAACTCTAAATTTTTCTTCCAAATTCTGACGCAATTTTTTCGCCCCGCTCTCCCCTCGTCGCCCCGCGTCCAACGACGTATCGCTCGAGGGTGTAGACCCACTAAAAAACGAAAAAGTTGCTAACCTAACCTAACCTAAGGGACGGGACATAGACGGATTTCTATTGAAATCCACCTAAGCTCTGACAATTCGCATACATTTGGTTGTTCTGCGAATACAAAATTTCTTTAAATTGGTCAATTGTTATAACTATTTTTAAATTTTACTTACCAATACTGCTGGTCGGCTGCTCCCGCTGCTTTTCAGTGCTGTGGCGCTGAAAATTTCATTTCTGAAAAAAAAATAATTAATTAAAGTTCGAAATTTTTACACTTTTTTGGCAATAACTCTAAATTTTTCTTCCAAATTCTGACGCAATTTTTTCGCCCCGCTCTCCCCTCGTCGCCCCGCGTCCAACGACGTATCGCTCGAGGGTGTAGACCCACTAAAAAACGAAAAAGTTGCTAACCTAACCTAACCTAAGGGACGGGACATAGACGGATTTCTATTGAAATCCACCTAAGCTCTGACAATTCGCATACATTTGGTTGTTCTGCGAATACAAAATTTCTTTAAATTGGTCAATTGTTATAACTATTTTTAAATTTTACTTACCAATACTGCTGGTCGGCTGCTCCCGCTGCTTTTCAGTGCTGTGGCGCTGAAAATTTCATTTCTGAAAAAAAAATAATTAATTAAAGTTCGAAATTTTTACACTTTTTTGGCAATAACTCTAAATTTTTCTTCCAAATTCTGACGCAATTTTTTCGCCCCGCTCTCCCCTCGTCGCCCCGCGTCCAACGACGTATCGCTCGAGGGTGTAGACCCACTAAAAAACGAAAAAGTTGCTAACCTAACCTAACCTAAGGGACGGGACATAGACGGATTTCTATTGAAATCCACCTAAGCTCTGACAATTCGCATACATTTGGTTGTTCTGCGAATACAAAATTTCTTTAAATTGGTCAATTGTTATAACTATTTTTAAATTTTACTTACCAATACTGCTGGTCGGCTGCTCCCGCTGCTTTTCAGTGCTGTGGCGCTGAAAATTTCATTTCTGAAAAAAAAATAATTAATTAAAGTTCGAAATTTTTACACTTTTTTGGCAATAACTCTAAATTTTTCTTCCAAATTCTGACGCAATTTTTTCGCCCCGCTCTCCCCTCGTCGCCCCGCGTCCAACGACGTATCGCTCGAGGGTGTAGACCCACTAAAAAACGAAAAAGTTGCTAACCTAACCTAACCTAAGGGACGGGACATAGACGGATTTCTATTGAAATCCACCTAAGCTCTGACAATTCGCATACATTTGGTTGTTCTGCGAATACAAAATTTCTTTAAATTGGTCAATTGTTATAACTATTTTTAAATTTTACTTACCAATACTGCTGGTCGGCTGCTCCCGCTGCTTTTCAGTGCTGTGGCGCTGAAAATTTCATTTCTGAAAAAAAAATAATTAATTAAAGTTCGAAATTTTTACACTTTTTTGGCAATAACTCTAAATTTTTCTTCCAAATTCTGACGCAATTTTTTCGCCCCGCTCTCCCCTCGTCGCCCCGCGTCCAACGACGTATCGCTCGAGGGTGTAGACCCACTAAAAAACGAAAAAGTTGCTAACCTAACCTAACCTAAGGGACGGGACATAGACGGATTTCTATTGAAATCCACCTAAGCTCTGACAATTCGCATACATTTGGTTGTTCTGCGAATACAAAATTTCTTTAAATTGGTCAATTGTTATAACTATTTTTAAATTTTACTTACCAATACTGCTGGTCGGCTGCTCCCGCTGCTTTTCAGTGCTGTGGCGCTGAAAATTTCATTTCTGAAAAAAAAATAATTAATTAAAGTTCGAAATTTTTACACTTTTTTGGCAATAACTCTAAATTTTTCTTCCAAATTCTGACGCAATTTTTTCGCCCCGCTCTCCCCTCGTCGCCCCGCGTCCAACGACGTATCGCTCGAGGGTGTAGACCCACTAAAAAACGAAAAAGTTGCTAACCTAACCTAACCTAAGGGACGGGACATAGACGGATTTCTATTGAAATCCACCTAAGCTCTGACAATTCGCATACATTTGGTTGTTCTGCGAATACAAAATTTCTTTAAATTGGTCAATTGTAATAACTATTTTTAAATTTTACTTACCAATACTGCTGGTCGGCTGCTCCCGCTGCTTTTCAGTGCTGTGGCGCTGAAAATTTCATTTCTGAAAAAAAAATAATTAATTAAAGTTCGAAATTTTTACACTTTTTTGGCAATAACTCTAAATTTTTCTTCCAAATTCTGACGCAATTTTTTCGCCCCGCTCTCCCCTCGTCGCCCCGCGTCCAACGACGTATCGCTCGAGGGTGTAGACCCACTAAAAAACGAAAAAGTTGCTAACCTAACCTAACCTAAGGGACGGGACATAGACGGATTTCTATTGAAATCCACCTAAGCTCTGACAATTCGCATACATTTGGTTGTTCTGCGAATACAAAATTTCTTTAAATTGGTCAATTGTTATAACTATTTTTAAATTTTACTTACCAATACTGCTGGTCGGCTGCTCCCGCTGCTTTTCAGTGCTGTGGCGCTGAAAATTTCATTTCTGAAAAAAAAATAATTAATTAAAGTTCGAAATTTTTACACTTTTTTGGCAATAACTCTAAATTTTTCTTCCAAATTCTGACGCAATTTTTTCGCCCCGCTCTCCCCTCGTCGCCCCGCGTCCAACGACGTATCGCTCGAGGGTGTAGACCCACTAAAAAACGAAAAAGTTGCTAACCTAACCTAACCTAAGGGACGGGACATAGACGGATTTCTATTGAAATCCACCTAAGCTCTGACAATTCGCATACATTTGGTTGTTCTGCGAATACAAAATTTCTTTAAATTGGTCAATTGTTATAACTATTTTTAAATTTTACTTACCAATACTGCTGGTCGGCTGCTCCCGCTGCTTTTCAGTGCTGTGGCGCTGAAAATTTCATTTCTGAAAAAAAAATAATTAATTAAAGTTCGAAATTTTTACACTTTTTTGGCAATAACTCTAAATTTTTCTTCCAAATTCTGACGCAATTTTTTCGCCCCGCTCTCCCCTCGTCGCCCCGCGTCCAACGACGTATCGCTCGAGGGTGTAGACCCACTAAAAAACGAAAAAGTTGCTAACCTAACCTAACCTAAGGGACGGGACATAGACGGATTTCTATTGAAATCCACCTAAGCTCTGACAATTCGCATACATTTGGTTGTTCTGCGAATACAAAATTTCTTTAAATTGGTCAATTGTTATAACTATTTTTAAATTTTACTTACCAATACTGCTGGTCGGCTGCTCCCGCTGCTTTTCAGTGCTGTGGCGCTGAAAATTTCATTTCTGAAAAAAAAATAATTAATTAAAGTTCGAAATTTTTACACTTTTTTGGCAATAACTCTAAATTTTTCTTCCAAATTCTGACGCAATTTTTTCGCCCCGCTCTCCCCTCGTCGCCCCGCGTCCAACGACGTATCGCTCGAGGGTGTAGACCCACTAAAAAACGAAAAAGTTGCTAACCTAACCTAACCTAAGGGACGGGACATAGACGGATTTCTATTGAAATCCACCTAAGCTCTGACAATTCGCATACATTTGGTTGTTCTGCGAATACAAAATTTCTTTAAATTGGTCAATTGTTATAACTATTTTTAAATTTTACTTACCAATACTGCTGGTCGGCTGCTCCCGCTGCTTTTCAGTGCTGTGGCGCTGAAAATTTCATTTCTGAAAAAAAAATAATTAATTAAAGTTCGAAATTTTTACACTTTTTTGGCAATAACTCTAAATTTTTCTTCCAAATTCTGACGCAATTTTTTCGCCCCGCTCTCCCCTCGTCGCCCCGCGTCCAACGACGTATCGCTCGAGGGTGTAGACCCACTAAAAAACGAAAAAGTTGCTAACCTAACCTAACCTAAGGGACGGGACATAGACGGATTTCTATTGAAATCCACCTAAGCTCTGACAATTCGCATACATTTGGTTGTTCTGCGAATACAAAATTTCTTTAAATTGGTCAATTGTTATAACTATTTTTAAATTTTACTTACCAATACTGCTGGTCGGCTGCTCCCGCTGCTTTTCAGTGCTGTGGCGCTGAAAATTTCATTTCTGAAAAAAAAATAATTAATTAAAGTTCGAAATTTTTACACTTTTTTGGCAATAACTCTAAATTTTTCTTCCAAATTCTGACGCAATTTTTTCGCCCCGCTCTCCCCTCGTCGCCCCGCGTCCAACGACGTATCGCTCGAGGGTGTAGACCCACTAAAAAACGAAAAAGTTGCTAACCTAACCTAACCTAAGGGACGGGACATAGACGGATTTCTATTGAAATCCACCTAAGCTCTGACAATTCGCATACATTTGGTTGTTCTGCGAATACAAAATTTCTTTAAATTGGTCAATTGTTATAACTATTTTTAAATTTTACTTACCAATACTGCTGGTCGGCTGCTCCCGCTGCTTTTCAGTGCTGTGGCGCTGAAAATTTCATTTCTGAAAAAAAAATAATTAATTAAAGTTCGAAATTTTTACACTTTTTTGGCAATAACTCTAAATTTTTCTTCCAAATTCTGACGCAATTTTTTCGCCCCGCTCTCCCCTCGTCGCCCCGCGTCCAACGACGTATCGCTCGAGGGTGTAGACCCACTAAAAAACGAAAAAGTTGCTAACCTAACCTAACCTAAGGGACGGGACATAGACGGATTTCTATTGAAATCCACCTAAGCTCTGACAATTCGCATACATTTGGTTGTTCTGCGAATACAAAATTTCTTTAAATTGGTCAATTGTTATAACTATTTTTAAATTTTACTTACCAATACTGCTGGTCGGCTGCTCCCGCTGCTTTTCAGTGCTGTGGCGCTGAAAATTTCATTTCTGAAAAAAAAATAATTAATTAAAGTTCGAAATTTTTACACTTTTTTGGCAATAACTCTAAATTTTTCTTCCAAATTCTGACGCAATTTTTTCGCCCCGCTCTCCCCTCGTCGCCCCGCGTCCAACGACGTATCGCTCGAGGGTGTAGACCCACTAAAAAACGAAAAAGTTGCTAACCTAACCTAACCTAAGGGACGGGACATAGACGGATTTCTATTGAAATCCACCTAAGCTCTGACAATTCGCATACATTTGGTTGTTCTGCGAATACAAAATTTCTTTAAATTGGTCAATTGTTATAACTATTTTTAAATTTTACTTACCAATACTGCTGGTCGGCTGCTCCCGCTGCTTTTCAGTGCTGTGGCGCTGAAAATTTCATTTCTGAAAAAAAAATAATTAATTAAAGTTCGAAATTTTTACACTTTTTTGGCAATAACTCTAAATTTTTCTTCCAAATTCTGACGCAATTTTTTCGCCCCGCTCTCCCCTCGTCGCCCCGCGTCCAACGACGTATCGCTCGAGGGTGTAGACCCACTAAAAAACGAAAAAGTTGCTAACCTAACCTAACCTAAGGGACGGGACATAGACGGATTTCTATTGAAATCCACCTAAGCTCTGACAATTCGCATACATTTGGTTGTTCTGCGAATACAAAATTTCTTTAAATTGGTCAATTGTTATAACTATTTTTAAATTTTACTTACCAATACTGCTGGTCGGCTGCTCCCGCTGCTTTTCAGTGCTGTGGCGCTGAAAATTTCATTTCTGAAAAAAAAATAATTAATTAAAGTTCGAAATTTTTACACTTTTTTGGCAATAACTCTAAATTTTTCTTCCAAATTCTGACGCAATTTTTTCGCCCCGCTCTCCCCTCGTCGCCCCGCGTCCAACGACGTATCGCTCGAGGGTGTAGACCCACTAAAAAACGAAAAAGTTGCTAACCTAACCTAACCTAAGGGACGGGACATAGACGGATTTCTATTGAAATCCACCTAAGCTCTGACAATTCGCATACATTTGGTTGTTCTGCGAATACAAAATTTCTTTAAATTGGTCAATTGTTATAACTATTTTTAAATTTTACTTACCAATACTGCTGGTCGGCTGCTCCCGCTGCTTTTCAGTGCTGTGGCGCTGAAAATTTCATTTCTGAAAAAAAAATAATTAATTAAAGTTCGAAATTTTTACACTTTTTTGGCAATAACTCTAAATTTTTCTTCCAAATTCTGACGCAATTTTTTCGCCCCGCTCTCCCCTCGTCGCCCCGCGTCCAACGACGTATCGCTCGAGGGTGTAGACCCACTAAAAAACGAAAAAGTTGCTAACCTAACCTAACCTAAGGGACGGGACATAGACGGATTTCTATTGAAATCCACCTAAGCTCTGACAATTCGCATACATTTGGTTGTTCTGCGAATACAAAATTTCTTTAAATTGGTCAATTGTTATAACTATTTTTAAATTTTACTTACCAATACTGCTGGTCGGCTGCTCCCGCTGCTTTTCAGTGCTGTGGCGCTGAAAATTTCATTTCTGAAAAAAAAATAATTAATTAAAGTTCGAAATTTTTACACTTTTTTGGCAATAACTCTAAATTTTTCTTCCAAATTCTGACGCAATTTTTTCGCCCCGCTCTCCCCTCGTCGCCCCGCGTCCAACGACGTATCGCTCGAGGGTGTAGACCCACTAAAAAACGAAAAAGTTGCTAACCTAACCTAACCTAAGGGACGGGACATAGACGGATTTCTATTGAAATCCACCTAAGCTCTGACAATTCGCATACATTTGGTTGTTCTGCGAATACAAAATTTCTTTAAATTGGTCAATTGTTATAACTATTTTTAAATTTTACTTACCAATACTGCTGGTCGGCTGCTCCCGCTGCTTTTCAGTGCTGTGGCGCTGAAAATTTCATTTCTGAAAAAAAAATAATTAATTAAAGTTCGAAATTTTTACACTTTTTTGGCAATAACTCTAAATTTTTCTTCCAAATTCTGACGCAATTTTTTCGCCCCGCTCTCCCCTCGTCGCCCCGCGTCCAACGACGTATCGCTCGAGGGTGTAGACCCACTAAAAAACGAAAAAGTTGCTAACCTAACCTAACCTAAGGGACGGGACATAGACGGATTTCTATTGAAATCCACCTAAGCTCTGACAATTCGCATACATTTGGTTGTTCTGCGAATACAAAATTTCTTTAAATTGGTCAATTGTTATAACTATTTTTAAATTTTACTTACCAATACTGCTGGTCGGCTGCTCCCGCTGCTTTTCAGTGCTGTGGCGCTGAAAATTTCATTTCTGAAAAAAAAATAATTAATTAAAGTTCGAAATTTTTACACTTTTTTGGCAATAACTCTAAATTTTTCTTCCAAATTCTGACGCAATTTTTTCGCCCCGCTCTCCCCTCGTCGCCCCGCGTCCAACGACGTATCGCTCGAGGGTGTAGACCCACTAAAAAACGAAAAAGTTGCTAACCTAACCTAACCTAAGGGACGGGACATAGACGGATTTCTATTGAAATCCACCTAAGCTCTGACAATTCGCATACATTTGGTTGTTCTGCGAATACAAAATTTCTTTAAATTGGTCAATTGTTATAACTATTTTTAAATTTTACTTACCAATACTGCTGGTCGGCTGCTCCCGCTGCTTTTCAGTGCTGTGGCGCTGAAAATTTCATTTCTGAAAAAAAAATAATTAATTAAAGTTCGAAATTTTTACACTTTTTTGGCAATAACTCTAAATTTTTCTTCCAAATTCTGACGCAATTTTTTCGCCCCGCTCTCCCCTCGTCGCCCCGCGTCCAACGACGTATCGCTCGAGGGTGTAGACCCACTAAAAAACGAAAAAGTTGCTAACCTAACCTAACCTAAGGGACGGGACATAGACGGATTTCTATTGAAATCCACCTAAGCTCTGACAATTCGCATACATTTGGTTGTTCTGCGAATACAAAATTTCTTTAAATTGGTCAATTGTTATAACTATTTTTAAATTTTACTTACCAATACTGCTGGTCGGCTGCTCCCGCTGCTTTTCAGTGCTGTGGCGCTGAAAATTTCATTTCTGAAAAAAAAATAATTAATTAAAGTTCGAAATTTTTACACTTTTTTGGCAATAACTCTAAATTTTTCTTCCAAATTCTGACGCAATTTTTTCGCCCCGCTCTCCCCTCGTCGCCCCGCGTCCAACGACGTATCGCTCGAGGGTGTAGACCCACTAAAAAACGAAAAAGTTGCTAACCTAACCTAACCTAAGGGACGGGACATAGACGGATTTCTATTGAAATCCACCTAAGCTCTGACAATTCGCATACATTTGGTTGTTCTGCGAATACAAAATTTCTTTAAATTGGTCAATTGTTATAACTATTTTTAAATTTTACTTACCAATACTGCTGGTCGGCTGCTCCCGCTGCTTTTCAGTGCTGTGGCGCTGAAAATTTCATTTCTGAAAAAAAAATAATTAATTAAAGTTCGAAATTTTTACACTTTTTTGGCAATAACTCTAAATTTTTCTTCCAAATTCTGACGCAATTTTTTCGCCCCGCTCTCCCCTCGTCGCCCCGCGTCCAACGACGTATCGCTCGAGGGTGTAGACCCACTAAAAAACGAAAAAGTTGCTAACCTAACCTAACCTAAGGGACGGGACATAGACGGATTTCTATTGAAATCCACCTAAGCTCTGACAATTCGCATACATTTGGTTGTTCTGCGAATACAAAATTTCTTTAAATTGGTCAATTGTTATAACTATTTTTAAATTTTACTTACCAATACTGCTGGTCGGCTGCTCCCGCTGCTTTTCAGTGCTGTGGCGCTGAAAATTTCATTTCTGAAAAAAAAATAATTAATTAAAGTTCGAAATTTTTACACTTTTTTGGCAATAACTCTAAATTTTTCTTCCAAATTCTGACGCAATTTTTTCGCCCCGCTCTCCCCTCGTCGCCCCGCGTCCAACGACGTATCGCTCGAGGGTGTAGACCCACTAAAAAACGAAAAAGTTGCTAACCTAACCTAACCTAAGGGACGGGACATAGACGGATTTCTATTGAAATCCACCTAAGCTCTGACAATTCGCATACATTTGGTTGTTCTGCGAATACAAAATTTCTTTAAATTGGTCAATTGTTATAACTATTTTTAAATTTTACTTACCAATACTGCTGGTCGGCTGCTCCCGCTGCTTTTCAGTGCTGTGGCGCTGAAAATTTCATTTCTGAAAAAAAAATAATTAATTAAAGTTCGAAATTTTTACACTTTTTTGGCAATAACTCTAAATTTTTCTTCCAAATTCTGACGCAATTTTTTCGCCCCGCTCTCCCCTCGTCGCCCCGCGTCCAACGACGTATCGCTCGAGGGTGTAGACCCACTAAAAAACGAAAAAGTTGCTAACCTAACCTAACCTAAGGGACGGGACATAGACGGATTTCTATTGAAATCCACCTAAGCTCTGACAATTCGCATACATTTGGTTGTTCTGCGAATACAAAATTTCTTTAAATTGGTCAATTGTTATAACTATTTTTAAATTTTACTTACCAATACTGCTGGTCGGCTGCTCCCGCTGCTTTTCAGTGCTGTGGCGCTGAAAATTTCATTTCTGAAAAAAAAATAATTAATTAAAGTTCGAAATTTTTACACTTTTTTGGCAATAACTCTAAATTTTTCTTCCAAATTCTGACGCAATTTTTTCGCCCCGCTCTCCCCTCGTCGCCCCGCGTCCAACGACGTATCGCTCGAGGGTGTAGACCCACTAAAAAACGAAAAAGTTGCTAACCTAACCTAACCTAAGGGACGGGACATAGACGGATTTCTATTGAAATCCACCTAAGCTCTGACAATTCGCATACATTTGGTTGTTCTGCGAATACAAAATTTCTTTAAATTGGTCAATTGTTATAACTATTTTTAAATTTTACTTACCAATACTGCTGGTCGGCTGCTCCCGCTGCTTTTCAGTGCTGTGGCGCTGAAAATTTCATTTCTGAAAAAAAAATAATTAATTAAAGTTCGAAATTTTTACACTTTTTTGGCAATAACTCTAAATTTTTCTTCCAAATTCTGACGCAATTTTTCGCCCCGCTCTCCCCTCGTCGCCCCGCGTCCAACGACGTATCGCTCGAGGGTGTAGACCCACTAAAAAACGAAAAAGTTGCTAACCTAACCTAACCTAAGGGACGGGACATAGACGGATTTCTATTGAAATCCACCTAAGCTCTGACAATTCGCATACATTTGGTTGTTCTGCGAATACAAAATTTCTTTAAATTGGTCAATTGTTATAACTATTTTTAAATTTTACTTACCAATACTGCTGGTCGGCTGCTCCCGCTGCTTTTCAGTGCTGTGGCGCTGAAAATTTCATTTCTGAAAAAAAAATAATTAATTAAAGTTCGAAATTTTTACACTTTTTTGGCAATAACTCTAAATTTTTCTTCCAAATTCTGACGCAATTTTTTCGCCCCGCTCTCCCCTCGTCGCCCCGCGTCCAACGACGTATCGCTCGAGGGTGTAGACCCACTAAAAAACGAAAAAGTTGCTAACCTAACCTAACCTAAGGGACGGGACATAGACGGATTTCTATGAAATCCACCTAAGC
>CAJHVG010000107.1:0-20837 GCA_905147325.1 Notodonta dromedarius
AACAACTCGATAATCGTCTATCAGTTCATCTGATAGCCGTCATACCTGGTGGGAAGGTCCCCAGGGTCTGCGTTGTTGGTTCCATCCATAATTTCGCTTTTCTTGAACATACTACTTACCTATTTTGTCGCCGTCGTCGGTCGAATTTTAGTTTCTGGAATTTCAAAGTCTAATAACTCAGTACCTAATTCACCGATAACTACCTAACTCGCTGGGGAGGTCCCTGGTGGTCTTCCTGACGGTGTCCGCTATCTAGGTCACCTAGATTTTCAATTTTCTAAAACAAAAGTCGCCAATTTATCGAAAATTTTCAGTTTTTTTCCCCCCCCTCAACAATTTTGAACCTAACTTTTGGCTAATTTTCATCCTATAGCACCGCCAGCGACGCCCCGCTTCCGACGAGGTGTCGCTCGAGAGAGTAGCTTCAAAAAAGTACCACCCACCCCCACCACATCCTTTGTTTTCTTTGTTCCTTTGTCTCTGCGGCAAACAAGTACCACCCAGCCACCCCCACCACACCACATCCTTTGTTCCTTTGTCTCGACGAAAAGTTTTACCTATATAAGCGCGGACCGCGCGCAATACATTCGCTATTGTCGTTTGAACATTCATTGTGATAACATCGTTCCTAATCAACGTACCTATCTTTCCCAAATTTTGGTATATTTTTCGTGTTAATTTTCAGAATAAAAAAGTTAATTTCTGCAAACAAATAACTCGATAATCAGTTCATCTGATAACCGTCATACCTGGTGGGAAGGTCCCCAGGGTCGGCGTTGTTGGTTCCATCCATAATTTCGCTTTTCTTGAACATACTACTTACCTAAATTTGTCGAAAAAAGTTAATTTCTGCAAACAAACAACTCGATAATCGTCTATCAGTTCATCTGATAGCCGTCATACCTGGTGGGAAGGTCCCCAGGGTCTGCGTTGTTGGTTCCATCCATAATTTCGCTTTTCTTGAACATACTACTTACCTATTTTGTCGCCGTCGTCGGTCGAATTTTAGTTTCTGGAATTTCAAAGTCTAATAACTCAGTACCTAATTCACCGATAACTACCTAACTCGCTGGGGAGGTCCCTGGTGGTCTTCCTGACGGTGTCCGCTATCTAGGTCACCTAGATTTTCAATTTTCTAAAACAAAAGTCGCCAATTTATCGAAAATTTTCAGTTTTTTTCCCCCCCCTCAACAATTTTGAACCTAACTTTTGGCTAATTTTCATCCTATAGCATCGCCAGCGACGCCCCGCTTCCGACGAGGTGTCGCTCGAGAGAGTAGCTTCAAAAAAGTACCACCCACCCCCACCACATCCTTTGTTTTCTTTGTTCCTTTGTCTCTGCGGCAAACAAGTACCACCCAGCCACCCCCACCACACCACATCCTTTGTTCCTTTGTCTCGACGAAAAGTTTTACCTATATAAGCGCGGACCGCGCGCAATACATTCGCTATTGTCGTTTGAACATTCATTGTGATAACATCGTTCCTAATCAACGTACCTATCTTTCCCAAATTTTGGTATATTTTTCGTGTTAATTTTCAGAATAAAAAAGTTAATTTCTGCAAACAAATAACTCGATAATCAGTTCATCTGATAACCGTCATACCTGGTGGGAAGGTCCCCAGGGTCGGCGTTGTTGGTTCCATCCATAATTTCGCTTTTCTTGAACATACTACTTACCTAAATTTGTCGAAAAAAGTTAATTTCTGCAAACAAACAACTCGATAATCGTCTATCAGTTCATCTGATAGCCGTCATACCTGGTGGGAAGGTCCCCAGGGTCTGCGTTGTTGGTTCCATCCATAATTTCGCTTTTCTTGAACATACTACTTACCTATTTTGTCGCCGTCGTCGGTCGAATTTTAGTTTCTGGAATTTCAAAGTCTAATAACTCAGTACCTAATTCACCGATAACTACCTAACTCGCTGGGGAGGTCCCTGGTGGTCTTCCTGACGGTGTCCGCTATCTAGGTCACCTAGATTTTCAATTTTCTAAAACAAAAGTCGCCAATTTATCGAAAATTTTCAGTTTTTTTCCCCCCCCTCAACAATTTTGAACCTAACTTTTGGCTAATTTTCATCCTATAGCATCGCCAGCGACGCCCCGCTTCCGACGAGGTGTCGCTCGAGAGAGTAGCTTCAAAAAAGTACCACCCACCCCCACCACATCCTTTGTTTTCTTTGTTCCTTTGTCTCTGCGGCAAACAAGTACCACCCAGCCACCCCCACCACACCACATCCTTTGTTCCTTTGTCTCGACGAAAAGTTTTACCTATATAAGCGCGGACCGCGCGCAATACATTCGCTATTGTCGTTTGAACATTCATTGTGATAACATCGTTCCTAATCAACGTACCTATCTTTCCCAAATTTTGGTATATTTTTCGTGTTAATTTTCAGAATAAAAAAGTTAATTTCTGCAAACAAATAACTCGATAATCAGTTCATCTGATAACCGTCATACCTGGTGGGAAGGTCCCCAGGGTCGGCGTTGTTGGTTCCATCCATAATTTCGCTTTTCTTGAACATACTACTTACCTAAATTTGTCGAAAAAAGTTAATTTCTGCAAACAAACAACTCGATAATCGTCTATCAGTTCATCTGATAGCCGTCATACCTGGTGGGAAGGTCCCCAGGGTCTGCGTTGTTGGTTCCATCCATAATTTCGCTTTTCTTGAACATACTACTTACCTATTTTGTCGCCGTCGTCGGTCGAATTTTAGTTTCTGGAATTTCAAAGTCTAATAACTCAGTACCTAATTCACCGATAACTACCTAACTCGCTGGGGAGGTCCCTGGTGGTCTTCCTGACGGTGTCCGCTATCTAGGTCACCTAGATTTTCAATTTTCTAAAACAAAAGTCGCCAATTTATCGAAAATTTTCAGTTTTTCCCCCCCCCTCAACAATTTTGAACCTAACTTTTGGCTAATTTTCATCCTATAGCATCGCCAGCGACGCCCCGCTTCCGACGAGGTGTCGCTCGAGAGAGTAGCTTCAAAAAAGTACCACCCACCCCCACCACATCCTTTGTTTTCTTTGTTCCTTTGTCTCTGCGGCAAACAAGTACCACCCAGCCACCCCCACCACACCACATCCTTTGTTCCTTTGTCTCGACGAAAAGTTTTACCTATATAAGCGCGGACCGCGCGCAATACATTCGCTATTGTCGTTTGAACATTCATTGTGATAACATCGTTCCTAATCAACGTACCTATCTTTCCCAAATTTTGGTATATTTTTCGTGTTAATTTTCAGAATAAAAAAGTTAATTTCTGCAAACAAATAACTCGATAATCAGTTCATCTGATAACCGTCATACCTGGTGGGAAGGTCCCCAGGGTCGGCGTTGTTGGTTCCATCCATAATTTCGCTTTTCTTGAACATACTACTTACCTAAATTTGTCGAAAAAAGTTAATTTCTGCAAACAAACAACTCGATAATCGTCTATCAGTTCATCTGATAGCCGTCATACCTGGTGGGAAGGTCCCCAGGGTCTGCGTTGTTGGTTCCATCCATAATTTCGCTTTTCTTGAACATACTACTTACCTATTTTGTCGCCGTCGTCGGTCGAATTTTAGTTTCTGGAATTTCAAAGTCTAATAACTCAGTACCTAATTCACCGATAACTACCTAACTCGCTGGGGAGGTCCCTGGTGGTCTTCCTGACGGTGTCCGCTATCTAGGTCACCTAGATTTTCAATTTTCTAAAACAAAAGTCGCCAATTTATCGAAAATTTTCAGTTTTTTCCCCCCCCTCAACAATTTTGAACCTAACTTTTGGCTAATTTTCATCCTATAGCATCGCCAGCGACGCCCCGCTTCCGACGAGGTGTCGCTCGAGAGAGTAGCTTCAAAAAAGTACCACCCACCCCCACCACATCCTTTGTTTTCTTTGTTCCTTTGTCTCTGCGGCAAACAAGTACCACCCAGCCACCCCCACCACACCACATCCTTTGTTCCTTTGTCTCGACGAAAAGTTTTACCTATATAAGCGCGGACCGCGCGCAATACATTCGCTATTGTCGTTTGAACATTCATTGTGATAACATCGTTCCTAATCAACGTACCTATCTTTCCCAAATTTTGGTATATTTTTCGTGTTAATTTTCAGAATAAAAAAGTTAATTTCTGCAAACAAATAACTCGATAATCAGTTCATCTGATAACCGTCATACCTGGTGGGAAGGTCCCCAGGGTCGGCGTTGTTGGTTCCATCCATAATTTCGCTTTTCTTGAACATACTACTTACCTAAATTTGTCGAAAAAAGTTAATTTCTGCAAACAAACAACTCGATAATCGTCTATCAGTTCATCTGATAGCCGTCATACCTGGTGGGAAGGTCCCCAGGGTCTGCGTTGTTGGTTCCATCCATAATTTCGCTTTTCTTGAACATACTACTTACCTATTTTGTCGCCGTCGTCGGTCGAATTTTAGTTTCTGGAATTTCAAAGTCTAATAACTCAGTACCTAATTCACCGATAACTACCTAACTCGCTGGGGAGGTCCCTGGTGGTCTTCCTGACGGTGTCCGCTATCTAGGTCACCTAGATTTTCAATTTTCTAAAACAAAAGTCGCCAATTTATCGAAAATTTTCAGTTTTTTCCCCCCCCTCAACAATTTTGAACCTAACTTTTGGCTAATTTTCATCCTATAGCATCGCCAGCGACGCCCCGCTTCCGACGAGGTGTCGCTCGAGAGAGTAGCTTCAAAAAAGTACCACCCACCCCCACCACATCCTTTGTTTTCTTTGTTCCTTTGTCTCTGCGGCAAACAAGTACCACCCAGCCACCCCCACCACACCACATCCTTTGTTCCTTTGTCTCGACGAAAAGTTTTACCTATATAAGCGCGGACCGCGCGCAATACATTCGCTATTGTCGTTTGAACATTCATTGTGATAACATCGTTCCTAATCAACGTACCTATCTTTCCCAAATTTTGGTATATTTTTCGTGTTAATTTTCAGAATAAAAAAGTTAATTTCTGCAAACAAATAACTCGATAATCAGTTCATCTGATAACCGTCATACCTGGTGGGAAGGTCCCCAGGGTCGGCGTTGTTGGTTCCATCCATAATTTCGCTTTTCTTGAACATACTACTTACCTAAATTTGTCGAAAAAAGTTAATTTCTGCAAACAAACAACTCGATAATCGTCTATCAGTTCATCTGATAGCCGTCATACCTGGTGGGAAGGTCCCCAGGGTCTGCGTTGTTGGTTCCATCCATAATTTCGCTTTTCTTGAACATACTACTTACCTATTTTGTCGCCGTCGTCGGTCGAATTTTAGTTTCTGGAATTTCAAAGTCTAATAACTCAGTACCTAATTCACCGATAACTACCTAACTCGCTGGGGAGGTCCCTGGTGGTCTTCCTGACGGTGTCCGCTATCTAGGTCACCTAGATTTTCAATTTTCTAAAACAAAAGTCGCCAATTTATCGAAAATTTTCAGTTTTTTCCCCCCCCTCAACAATTTTGAACCTAACTTTTGGCTAATTTTCATCCTATAGCATCGCCAGCGACGCCCCGCTTCCGACGAGGTGTCGCTCGAGAGAGTAGCTTCAAAAAAGTACCACCCACCCCCACCACATCCTTTGTTTTCTTTGTTCCTTTGTCTCTGCGGCAAACAAGTACCACCCAGCCACCCCCACCACACCACATCCTTTGTTCCTTTGTCTCGACGAAAAGTTTTACCTATATAAGCGCGGACCGCGCGCAATACATTCGCTATTGTCGTTTGAACATTCATTGTGATAACATCGTTCCTAATCAACGTACCTATCTTTCCCAAATTTTGGTATATTTTTCGTGTTAATTTTCAGAATAAAAAAGTTAATTTCTGCAAACAAATAACTCGATAATCAGTTCATCTGATAACCGTCATACCTGGTGGGAAGGTCCCCAGGGTCGGCGTTGTTGGTTCCATCCATAATTTCGCTTTTCTTGAACATACTACTTACCTAAATTTGTCGAAAAAAGTTAATTTCTGCAAACAAACAACTCGATAATCGTCTATCAGTTCATCTGATAGCCGTCATACCTGGTGGGAAGGTCCCCAGGGTCTGCGTTGTTGGTTCCATCCATAATTTCGCTTTTCTTGAACATACTACTTACCTATTTTGTCGCCGTCGTCGGTCGAATTTTAGTTTCTGGAATTTCAAAGTCTAATAACTCAGTACCTAATTCACCGATAACTACCTAACTCGCTGGGGAGGTCCCTGGTGGTCTTCCTGACGGTGTCCGCTATCTAGGTCACCTAGATTTTCAATTTTCTAAAACAAAAGTCGCCAATTTATCGAAAATTTTCAGTTTTTTCCCCCCCCTCAACAATTTTGAACCTAACTTTTGGCTAATTTTCATCCTATAGCATCGCCAGCGACGCCCCGCTTCCGACGAGGTGTCGCTCGAGAGAGTAGCTTCAAAAAAGTACCACCCACCCCCACCACATCCTTTGTTTTCTTTGTTCCTTTGTCTCTGCGGCAAACAAGTACCACCCAGCCACCCCCACCACACCACATCCTTTGTTCCTTTGTCTCGACGAAAAGTTTTACCTATATAAGCGCGGACCGCGCGCAATACATTCGCTATTGTCGTTTGAACATTCATTGTGATAACATCGTTCCTAATCAACGTACCTATCTTTCCCAAATTTTGGTATATTTTTCGTGTTAATTTTCAGAATAAAAAAGTTAATTTCTGCAAACAAATAACTCGATAATCAGTTCATCTGATAACCGTCATACCTGGTGGGAAGGTCCCCAGGGTCGGCGTTGTTGGTTCCATCCATAATTTCGCTTTTCTTGAACATACTACTTACCTAAATTTGTCGAAAAAAGTTAATTTCTGCAAACAAACAACTCGATAATCGTCTATCAGTTCATCTGATAGCCGTCATACCTGGTGGGAAGGTCCCCAGGGTCTGCGTTGTTGGTTCCATCCATAATTTCGCTTTTCTTGAACATACTACTTACCTATTTTGTCGCCGTCGTCGGTCGAATTTTAGTTTCTGGAATTTCAAAGTCTAATAACTCAGTACCTAATTCACCGATAACTACCTAACTCGCTGGGGAGGTCCCTGGTGGTCTTCCTGACGGTGTCCGCTATCTAGGTCACCTAGATTTTCAATTTTCTAAAACAAAAGTCGCCAATTTATCGAAAATTTTCAGTTTTTTCCCCCCCCTCAACAATTTTGAACCTAACTTTTGGCTAATTTTCATCCTATAGCATCGCCAGCGACGCCCCGCTTCCGACGAGGTGTCGCTCGAGAGAGTAGCTTCAAAAAAGTACCACCCACCCCCACCACATCCTTTGTTTTCTTTGTTCCTTTGTCTCTGCGGCAAACAAGTACCACCCAGCCACCCCCACCACACCACATCCTTTGTTCCTTTGTCTCGACGAAAAGTTTTACCTATATAAGCGCGGACCGCGCGCAATACATTCGCTATTGTCGTTTGAACATTCATTGTGATAACATCGTTCCTAATCAACGTACCTATCTTTCCCAAATTTTGGTATATTTTTCGTGTTAATTTTCAGAATAAAAAAGTTAATTTCTGCAAACAAATAACTCGATAATCAGTTCATCTGATAACCGTCATACCTGGTGGGAAGGTCCCCAGGGTCGGCGTTGTTGGTTCCATCCATAATTTCGCTTTTCTTGAACATACTACTTACCTAAATTTGTCGAAAAAAGTTAATTTCTGCAAACAAACAACTCGATAATCGTCTATCAGTTCATCTGATAGCCGTCATACCTGGTGGGAAGGTCCCCAGGGTCTGCGTTGTTGGTTCCATCCATAATTTCGCTTTTCTTGAACATACTACTTACCTATTTTGTCGCCGTCGTCGGTCGAATTTTAGTTTCTGGAATTTCAAAGTCTAATAACTCAGTACCTAATTCACCGATAACTACCTAACTCGCTGGGGAGGTCCCTGGTGGTCTTCCTGACGGTGTCCGCTATCTAGGTCACCTAGATTTTCAATTTTCTAAAACAAAAGTCGCCAATTTATCGAAAAATTTCAGTTTTTTCCCCCCCCTCAACAATTTTGAACCTAACTTTTGGCTAATTTTCATCCTATAGCATCGCCAGCGACGCCCCGCTTCCGACGAGGTGTCGCTCGAGAGAGTAGCTTCAAAAAAGTACCACCCACCCCCACCACATCCTTTGTTTTCTTTGTTCCTTTGTCTCTGCGGCAAACAAGTACCACCCAGCCACCCCCACCACACCACATCCTTTGTTCCTTTGTCTCGACGAAAAGTTTTACCTATATAAGCGCGGACCGCGCGCAATACATTCGCTATTGTCGTTTGAACATTCATTGTGATAACATCGTTCCTAATCAACGTACCTATCTTTCCCAAATTTTGGTATATTTTTCGTGTTAATTTTCAGAATAAAAAAGTTAATTTCTGCAAACAAATAACTCGATAATCAGTTCATCTGATAACCGTCATACCTGGTGGGAAGGTCCCCAGGGTCGGCGTTGTTGGTTCCATCCATAATTTCGCTTTTCTTGAACATACTACTTACCTAAATTTGTCGAAAAAAGTTAATTTCTGCAAACAAACAACTCGATAATCGTCTATCAGGTCATCTGATAGCCGTCATACCTGGTGGGAAGGTCCCCAGGGTCTGCGTTGTTGGTTCCATCCATAATTTCGCTTTTCTTGAACATACTACTTACCTATTTTGTCGCCGTCGTCGGTCGAATTTTAGTTTCTGGAATTTCAAAGTCTAATAACTCAGTACCTAATTCACCGATAACTACCTAACTCGCTGGGGAGGTCCCTGGTGGTCTTCCTGACGGTGTCCGCTATCTAGGTCACCTAGATTTTCAATTTTCTAAAACAAAAGTCGCCAATTTATCGAAAATTTTCAGTTTTTTCCCCCCCCTCAACAATTTTGAACCTAACTTTTGGCTAATTTTCATCCTATAGCATCGCCAGCGACGCCCCGCTTCCGACGAGGTGTCGCTCGAGAGAGTAGCTTCAAAAAAGTACCACCCACCCCCACCACATCCTTTGTTTTCTTTGTTCCTTTGTCTCTGCGGCAAACAAGTACCACCCAGCCACCCCCACCACACCACATCCTTTGTTCCTTTGTCTCGACGAAAAGTTTTACCTATATAAGCGCGGACCGCGCGCAATACATTCGCTATTGTCGTTTGAACATTCATTGTGATAACATCGTTCCTAATCAACGTACCTATCTTTCCCAAATTTTGGTATATTTTTCGTGTTAATTTTCAGAATAAAAAAGTTAATTTCTGCAAACAAATAACTCGATAATCAGTTCATCTGATAACCGTCATACCTGGTGGGAAGGTCCCCAGGGTCGGCGTTGTTGGTTCCATCCATAATTTCGCTTTTCTTGAACATACTACTTACCTAAATTTGTCGAAAAAAGTTAATTTCTGCAAACAAACAACTCGATAATCGTCTATCAGTTCATCTGATAGCCGTCATACCTGGTGGGAAGGTCCCCAGGGTCTGCGTTGTTGGTTCCATCCATAATTTCGCTTTTCTTGAACATACTACTTACCTATTTTGTCGCCGTCGTCGGTCGAATTTTAGTTTCTGGAATTTCAAAGTCTAATAACTCAGTACCTAATTCACCGATAACTACCTAACTCGCTGGGGAGGTCCCTGGTGGTCTTCCTGACGGTGTCCGCTATCTAGGTCACCTAGATTTTCAATTTTCTAAAACAAAAGTCGCCAATTTATCGAAAATTTTCAGTTTTTTCCCCCCCCTCAACAATTTTGAACCTAACTTTTGGCTAATTTTCATCCTATAGCATCGCCAGCGACGCCCCGCTTCCGACGAGGTGTCGCTCGAGAGAGTAGCTTCAAAAAAGTACCACCCACCCCCACCACATCCTTTGTTTTCTTTGTTCCTTTGTCTCTGCGGCAAACAAGTACCACCCAGCCACCCCCACCACACCACATCCTTTGTTCCTTTGTCTCGACGAAAAGTTTTACCTATATAAGCGCGGACCGCGCGCAATACATTCGCTATTGTCGTTTGAACATTCATTGTGATAACATCGTTCCTAATCAACGTACCTATCTTTCCCAAATTTTGGTATATTTTTCGTGTTAATTTTCAGAATAAAAAAGTTAATTTCTGCAAACAAATAACTCGATAATCAGTTCATCTGATAACCGTCATACCTGGTGGGAAGGTCCCCAGGGTCTGCGTTGTTGGTTCCATCCATAATTTCGCTTTTCTTGAACATACTACTTACCTAAATTTGTCGAAAAAAGTTAATTTCTGCAAACAAACAACTCGATAATCGTCTATCAGTTCATCTGATAGCCGTCATACCTGGTGGGAAGGTCCCCAGGGTCTGCGTTGTTGGTTCCATCCATAATTTCGCTTTTCTTGAACATACTACTTACCTATTTTGTCGCCGTCGTCGGTCGAATTTTAGTTTCTGGAATTTCAAAGTCTAATAACTCAGTACCTAATTCACCGATAACTACCTAACTCGCTGGGGAGGTCCCTGGTGGTCTTCCTGACGGTGTCCGCTATCTAGGTCACCTAGATTTTCAATTTTCTAAAACAAAAGTCGCCAATTTATCGAAAATTTTCAGTTTTTTCCCCCCCCTCAACAATTTTGAACCTAACTTTTGGCTAATTTTCATCCTATAGCATCGCCAGCGACGCCCCGCTTCCGACGAGGTGTCGCTCGAGAGAGTAGCTTCAAAAAAGTACCACCCACCCCCACCACATCCTTTGTTTTCTTTGTTCCTTTGTCTCTGCGGCAAACAAGTACCACCCAGCCACCCCCACCACACCACATCCTTTGTTCCTTTGTCTCGACGAAAAGTTTTACCTATATAAGCGCGGACCGCGCGCAATACATTCGCTATTGTCGTTTGAACATTCATTGTGATAACATCGTTCCTAATCAACGTACCTATCTTTCCCAAATTTTGGTATATTTTTCGTGTTAATTTTCAGAATAAAAAAGTTAATTTCTGCAAACAAATAACTCGATAATCAGTTCATCTGATAACCGTCATACCTGGTGGGAAGGTCCCCAGGGTCTGCGTTGTTGGTTCCATCCATAATTTCGCTTTTCTTGAACATACTACTTACCTAAATTTGTCGAAAAAAGTTAATTTCTGCAAACAAACAACTCGATAATCGTCTATCAGTTCATCTGATAGCCGTCATACCTGGTGGGAAGGTCCCCAGGGTCTGCGTTGTTGGTTCCATCCATAATTTCGCTTTTCTTGAACATACTACTTACCTATTTTGTCGCCGTCGTCGGTCGAATTTTAGTTTCTGGAATTTCAAAGTCTAATAACTCAGTACCTAATTCACCGATAACTACCTAACTCGCTGGGGAGGTCCCTGGTGGTCTTCCTGACGGTGTCCGCTATCTAGGTCACCTAGATTTTCAATTTTCTAAAACAAAAGTCGCCAATTTATCGAAAATTTTCAGTTTTTTCCCCCCCCTCAACAATTTTGAACCTAACTTTTGGCTAATTTTCATCCTATAGCATCGCCAGCGACGCCCCGCTTCCGACGAGGTGTCGCTCGAGAGAGTAGCTTCAAAAAAGTACCACCCACCCCCACCACATCCTTTGTTTTCTTTGTTCCTTTGTCTCTGCGGCAAACAAGTACCACCCAGCCACCCCCACCACACCACATCCTTTGTTCCTTTGTCTCGACGAAAAGTTTTACCTATATAAGCGCGGACCGCGCGCAATACATTCGCTATTGTCGTTTGAACATTCATTGTGATAACATCGTTCCTAATCAACGTACCTATCTTTCCCAAATTTTGGTATATTTTTCGTGTTAATTTTCAGAATAAAAAAGTTAATTTCTGCAAACAAATAACTCGATAATCAGTTCATCTGATAACCGTCATACCTGGTGGGAAGGTCCCCAGGGTCTGCGTTGTTGGTTCCATCCATAATTTCGCTTTTCTTGAACATACTACTTACCTAAATTTGTCGAAAAAAGTTAATTTCTGCAAACAAACAACTCGATAATCGTCTATCAGTTCATCTGATAGCCGTCATACCTGGTGGGAAGGTCCCCAGGGTCTGCGTTGTTGGTTCCATCCATAATTTCGCTTTTCTTGAACATACTACTTACCTATTTTGTCGCCGTCGTCGGTCGAATTTTAGTTTCTGGAATTTCAAAGTCTAATAACTCAGTACCTAATTCACCGATAACTACCTAACTCGCTGGGGAGGTCCCTGGTGGTCTTCCTGACGGTGTCCGCTATCTAGGTCACCTAGATTTTCAATTTTCTAAAACAAAAGTCGCCAATTTATCGAAAATTTTCAGTTTTTTCCCCCCCCTCAACAATTTTGAACCTAACTTTTGGCTAATTTTCATCCTATAGCATCGCCAGCGACGCCCCGCTTCCGACGAGGTGTCGCTCGAGAGAGTAGCTTCAAAAAAGTACCACCCACCCCCACCACATCCTTTGTTTTCTTTTTTCCTTTGTCTCCGCGGCCAACAAGTACCACCCAGCCACCCCCACCACACCACATCCTTTGTTCCTTTGTCTCGACGAAAAGTTTTACCTATATAAGCGCGGACCGCGCGCAATACATTCGCTATTGTCGTTTGAACATTCATTGTGATAACATCGTTCCTAATCAACGTACCTATCTTTCCCAAATTTTGGTATATTTTTCGTGTTAATTTTCAGAATAAAAAAGTTAATTTCTGCAAACAAATAACTCGATAATCAGTTCATCTGATAACCGTCATACCTGGTGGGAAGGTCCCCAGGGTCTGCGTTGTTGGTTCCATCCATAATTTCGCTTTTCTTGAACATACTACTTACCTAAATTTGTCGAAAAAAGTTAATTTCTGCAAACAAACAACTCGATAATCGTCTATCAGTTCATCTGATAGCCGTCATACCTGGTGGGAAGGTCCCCAGGGTCTGCGTTGTTGGTTCCATCCATAATTTCGCTTTTCTTGAACATACTACTTACCTATTTTGTCGCCGTCGTCGGTCGAATTTTAGTTTCTGGAATTTCAAAGTCTAATAACTCAGTACCTAATTCACCGATAACTACCTAACTCGCTGGGGAGGTCCCTGGTGGTCTTCCTGACGGTGTCCGCTATCTAGGTCACCTAGATTTTCAATTTTCTAAAACAAAAGTCGCCAATTTATCGAAAATTTTCAGTTTTTTCCCCCCCCTCAACAATTTTGAACCTAACTTTTGGCTAATTTTCATCCTATAGCATCGCCAGCGACGCCCCGCTTCCGACGAGGTGTCGCTCGAGAGAGTAGCTTCAAAAAAGTACCACCCACCCCCACCACATCCTTTGTTTTCTTTGTTCCTTTGTCTCTGCGGCAAACAAGTACCACCCAGCCACCCCCACCACACCACATCCTTTGTTCCTTTGTCTCGACGAAAAGTTTTACCTATATAAGCGCGGACCGCGCGCAATACATTCGCTATTGTCGTTTGAACATTCATTGTGATAACATCGTTCCTAATCAACGTACCTATCTTTCCCAAATTTTGGTATATTTTTCGTGTTAATTTTCAGAATAAAAAAGTTAATTTCTGCAAACAAATAACTCGATAATCAGTTCATCTGATAACCGTCATACCTGGTGGGAAGGTCCCCAGGGTCTGCGTTGTTGGTTCCATCCATAATTTCGCTTTTCTTGAACATACTACTTACCTAAATTTGTCGAAAAAAGTTAATTTCTGCAAACAAACAACTCGATAATCGTCTATCAGTTCATCTGATAGCCGTCATACCTGGTGGGAAGGTCCCCAGGGTCTGCGTTGTTGGTTCCATCCATAATTTCGCTTTTCTTGAACATACTACTTACCTATTTTGTCGCCGTCGTCGGTCGAATTTTAGTTTCTGGAATTTCAAAGTCTAATAACTCAGTACCTAATTCACCGATAACTACCTAACTCGCTGGGGAGGTCCCTGGTGGTCTTCCTGACGGTGTCCGCTATCTAGGTCACCTAGATTTTCAATTTTCTAAAACAAAAGTCGCCAATTTATCGAAAATTTTCAGTTTTTTCCCCCCCCTCAACAATTTTGAACCTAACTTTTGGCTAATTTTCATCCTATAGCATCGCCAGCGACGCCCCGCTTCCGACGAGGTGTCGCTCGAGAGAGTAGCTTCAAAAAAGTACCACCCACCCCCACCACATCCTTTGTTTTCTTTGTTCCTTTGTCTCTGCGGCAAACAAGTACCACCCAGCCACCCCCACCACACCACATCCTTTGTTCCTTTG
Organism: Notodonta dromedarius; assembly: GCA_905147325.1. NCBI lineage: Eukaryota > Metazoa > Arthropoda > Insecta > Lepidoptera > Notodontidae > Notodonta > Notodonta dromedarius. The sequence continues at coordinate 14,253 of CAJHVG010000107.1, forward strand.
TCTCGACGAAAAGTTTTACCTATATAAGCGCGGACCGCGCGCAATACATTCGCTATTGTCGTTTGAACATTCATTGTGATAACATCGTTCCTAATCAACGTACCTATCTTTCCCAAATTTTGGTATATTTTTCGTGTTAATTTTCAGAATAAAAAAGTTAATTTCTGCAAACAAATAACTCGATAATCAGTTCATCTGATAACCGTCATACCTGGTGGGAAGGTCCCCAGGGTCTGCGTTGTTGGTTCCATCCATAATTTCGCTTTTCTTGAACATACTACTTACCTAAATTTGTCGAAAAAAGTTAATTTCTGCAAACAAACAACTCGATAATCGTCTATCAGTTCATCTGATAGCCGTCATACCTGGTGGGAAGGTCCCCAGGGTCTGCGTTGTTGGTTCCATCCATAATTTCGCTTTTCTTGAACATACTACTTACCTATTTTGTCGCCGTCGTCGGTCGAATTTTAGTTTCTGGAATTTCAAAGTCTAATAACTCAGTACCTAATTCACCGATAACTACCTAACTCGCTGGGGAGGTCCCTGGTGGTCTTCCTGACGGTGTCCGCTATCTAGGTCACCTAGATTTTCAATTTTCTAAAACAAAAGTCGCCAATTTATCGAAAATTTTCAGTTTTTTCCCCCCCCTCAACAATTTTGAACCTAACTTTTGGCTAATTTTCATCCTATAGCATCGCCAGCGACGCCCCGCTTCCGACGAGGTGTCGCTCGAGAGAGTAGCTTCAAAAAAGTACCACCCACCCCCACCACATCCTTTGTTTTCTTTGTTCCTTTGTCTCTGCGGCAAACAAGTACCACCCAGCCACCCCCACCACACCACATCCTTTGTTCCTTTGTCTCGACGAAAAGTTTTACCTATATAAGCGCGGACCGCGCGCAATACATTCGCTATTGTCGTTTGAACATTCATTGTGATAACATCGTTCCTAATCAACGTACCTATCTTTCCCAAATTTTGGTATATTTTTCGTGTTAATTTTCAGAATAAAAAAGTTAATTTCTGCAAACAAATAACTCGATAATCAGTTCATCTGATAACCGTCATACCTGGTGGGAAGGTCCCCAGGGTCTGCGTTGTTGGTTCCATCCATAATTTCGCTTTTCTTGAACATACTACTTACCTAAATTTGTCGAAAAAAGTTAATTTCTGCAAACAAACAACTCGATAATCGTCTATCAGTTCATCTGATAGCCGTCATACCTGGTGGGAAGGTCCCCAGGGTCTGCGTTGTTGGTTCCATCCATAATTTCGCTTTTCTTGAACATACTACTTACCTATTTTGTCGCCGTCGTCGGTCGAATTTTAGTTTCTGGAATTTCAAAGTCTAATAACTCAGTACCTAATTCACCGATAACTACCTAACTCGCTGGGGAGGTCCCTGGTGGTCTTCCTGACGGTGTCCGCTATCTAGGTCACCTAGATTTTCAATTTTCTAAAACAAAAGTCGCCAATTTATCGAAAATTTTCAGTTTTTTCCCCCCCCTCAACAATTTTGAACCTAACTTTTGGCTAATTTTCATCCTATAGCATCGCCAGCGACGCCCCGCTTCCGACGAGGTGTCGCTCGAGAGAGTAGCTTCAAAAAAGTACCACCCACCCCCACCACATCCTTTGTTTTCTTTGTTCCTTTGTCTCTGCGGCAAACAAGTACCACCCAGCCACCCCCACCACACCACATCCTTTGTTCCTTTGTCTCGACGAAAAGTTTTACCTATATAAGCGCGGACCGCGCGCAATACATTCGCTATTGTCGTTTGAACATTCATTGTGATAACATCGTTCCTAATCAACGTACCTATCTTTCCCAAATTTTGGTATATTTTTCGTGTTAATTTTCAGAATAAAAAAGTTAATTTCTGCAAACAAATAACTCGATAATCAGTTCATCTGATAACCGTCATACCTGGTGGGAAGGTCCCCAGGGTCTGCGTTGTTGGTTCCATCCATAATTTCGCTTTTCTTGAACATACTACTTACCTAAATTTGTCGAAAAAAGTTAATTTCTGCAAACAAACAACTCGATAATCGTCTATCAGTTCATCTGATAGCCGTCATACCTGGTGGGAAGGTCCCCAGGGTCTGCGTTGTTGGTTCCATCCATAATTTCGCTTTTCTTGAACATACTACTTACCTATTTTGTCGCCGTCGTCGGTCGAATTTTAGTTTCTGGAATTTCAAAGTCTAATAACTCAGTACCTAATTCACCGATAACTACCTAACTCGCTGGGGAGGTCCCTGGTGGTCTTCCTGACGGTGTCCGCTATCTAGGTCACCTAGATTTTCAATTTTCTAAAACAAAAGTCGCCAATTTATCGAAAATTTTCAGTTTTTTCCCCCCCCTCAACAATTTTGAACCTAACTTTTGGCTAATTTTCATCCTATAGCATCGCCAGCGACGCCCCGCTTCCGACGAGGTGTCGCTCGAGAGAGTAGCTTCAAAAAAGTACCACCCACCCCCACCACATCCTTTGTTTTCTTTGTTCCTTTGTCTCTGCGGCAAACAAGTACCACCCAGCCACCCCCACCACACCACATCCTTTGTTCCTTTGTCTCGACGAAAAGTTTTACCTATATAAGCGCGGACCGCGCGCAATACATTCGCTATTGTCGTTTGAACATTCATTGTGATAACATCGTTCCTAATCAACGTACCTATCTTTCCCAAATTTTGGTATATTTTTCGTGTTAATTTTCAGAATAAAAAAGTTAATTTCTGCAAACAAATAACTCGATAATCAGTTCATCTGATAACCGTCATACCTGGTGGGAAGGTCCCCAGGGTCGGCGTTGTTGGTTCCATCCATAATTTCGCTTTTCTTGAACATACTACTTACCTAAATTTGTCGAAAAAAGTTAATTTCTGCAAACAAACAACTCGATAATCGTCTATCAGTTCATCTGATAGCCGTCATACCTGGTGGGAAGGTCCCCAGGGTCTGCGTTGTTGGTTCCATCCATAATTTCGCTTTTCTTGAACATACTACTTACCTATTTTGTCGCCGTCGTCGGTCGAATTTTAGTTTCTGGAATTTCAAAGTCTAATAACTCAGTACCTAATTCACCGATAACTACCTAACTCGCTGGGGAGGTCCCTGGTGGTCTTCCTGACGGTGTCCGCTATCTAGGTCACCTAGATTTTCAATTTTCTAAAACAAAAGTCGCCAATTTATCGAAAATTTTCAGTTTTTTCCCCCCCCTCAACAATTTTGAACCTAACTTTTGGCTAATTTTCATCCTATAGCATCGCCAGCGACGCCCCGCTTCCGACGAGGTGTCGCTCGAGAGAGTAGCTTCAAAAAAGTACCACCCACCCCCACCACATCCTTTGTTTTCTTTGTTCCTTTGTCTCTGCGGCAAACAAGTACCACCCAGCCACCCCCACCACACCACATCCTTTGTTCCTTTGTCTCGACGAAAAGTTTTACCTATATAAGCGCGGACCGCGCGCAATACATTCGCTATTGTCGTTTGAACATTCATTGTGATAACATCGTTCCTAATCAACGTACCTATCTTTCCCAAATTTTGGTATATTTTTCGTGTTAATTTTCAGAATAAAAAAAGTTAATTTCTGCAAACAAATAACTCGATAATCAGTTCATCTGATAACCGTCATACCTGGTGGGAAGGTCCCCAGGGTCGGCGTTGTTGGTTCCATCCATAATTTCGCTTTTCTTGAACATACTACTTACCTATATTTTTCGAAAAAAGTTAATTTCTGCAAACAAACAACTCGATAATCGTCTATCAGTTCATCTGATAGCCGTCATACCTGGTGGGAAGGTCCCCAGGGTCTGCGTTGTTGGTTTCCATCCATAATTTCGCTTTTCTTGAACATACTACTTACCTATTTTGTCGCCGTCGTCGGTCGATTTTAGTTTCTGGAATTTCAAAAAGTCTAATAACTCAGTACCTAATTCACCGATAACTACCTAACTCGCTGGGGAGGTCCCTGGTGGTCTTCCTGACGGTGTCCGCTATCTAGGTCACCTAGATTTTCAATTTTCTAAAACAAAAGTCGCCAATTTATCGAAAATTTCAGTTTTTTCCCCCCCCCTCAACAATTTTGAACCTAACTTTTGGCTAATTTTTATCCTATAGCAATCGCCAGCGACGCCCCGCGTCCGACGAGGTGTCGCTCGAGAGAGTAGCTTCAAAAAAGTACCACCCACCCCCCCCACATCCTTTGTTTTCTTTGTTCCTTTGTCTCTGCGGCAAACAAGTACCACCCTGCCACCCCCACCACACCACATCCTTTGTTCCTTTGTCTCGACGAAAAGTTTTACCTATATAAGCGCGGACCGCGCGCAATACATTCGCTATTGTCGTTTGAACATTCATTGTGATAACATCGTTCCTAATCAACGTACCTATCTTTCCCAAATTTTGGTATATTTTTCGTGTTAATTTTCAGAATAAAAAAGTTAATTTCTGCAAACAAATAACCTCGATAATCAGTTCATCTGATAACCGTCATACCTGGTGGGAAGGTCCCCAGGGTCGGCGTTGTTGGTTCCATCCATAATTTCGCTTTTCTTGAACATACTACTTACCTAAATTTGTCGAAAAAAGTTAATTTCTGCAAACAAACAACTCGATAATCGTCTATCAGTTCATCTGATAGCCGTCATACCTGGTGGAAGGTCCCCAGGGTCTGCGTTGTTGGTTCCAAATCCATAATTCGCTTTTCTTGAACATACTACTTACCTATTTTGTCGCCGTCGTCGGTCGAATTTTAGTTTCTGGAATTTCAAAGTCTAATAACTCAGTACCTAATTCACCGATAACTACCTAACTCGCTGGGGAGGTCCCTGGTGGTCTTCCTGACGGTGTCCGCTATCTAGGTCACCTAGATTTTCAATTTTCTAAAAACAAAAGTCGCCAATTTATCGAAAATTTTCAGTTTTTTCCCCCCCTCAACAATTTTGAACCTAACTTTTGGCTAATTTTCATCCTATAGCATCGCCAGCGACGCCCCGCTTCCGACGAGGTGTCGCTCGAGAGAGTAGCTTCAAAAAAGTACCACCCACCCCCACCACATCCTTTGTTTTCTTTGTTCCTTTGTCTCTGCGGCAAACAAGTACCACCCAGCCACCCCCACCACAACCACATCCTTTGTTCCTTTGTCTCGACGAAAAGTTTTTACCTATATAGCGCGGACCGCGCGCAATACATTCGCTATTGTCGTTTGAACATTCATTGTGATAACATCGTTCCTAATCAACGTACCTATCTTTCCCAAATTTTGGTATATATTTTTCGTGTTAATTTTCAGAATAAAAAAGTTAATTTCTGCAAACAAATAACTCGATAATCAGTTCATCTGATAACCGTCCATACCTGGTGGGAAGGTCCCCAGGTCGGCGTTGTTGGTTCCATCCATAATTTCGCTTTCTTGAACATACTACTTACCTAAATTTGTCGAAAAAAGTTAATTTCTGCAAACAAACAACTCGATAATCGTCTATCAGTTCATCTGATAGCCGTCATACCTGGGTGCGAAGGTCCCCAGGGTCTGCGTGTTGGTTCCATCCATAATTTCGCTTTTTCTTGAACATACTACTTCCTATTTTGTCGCCGTCGTCGGTCGAATTTTAGTTTCTGGAATTTCAAAGTCTAATAACTCAGTACCTAATTCACCGATAACTACCTAACTCGCTGGGGAGGTCCCTGGTGGTCTTCCTGACGGTGTCCGCTATCTAGGTCACCTAGATTTTCAATTTTCTAAACAAAAGTCGCCAATTTATCGAAAATTTTCAGTTTTTTCCCCCCCTCAACAATTTTGAACCTACTTTTGGCTAATTTTCATCCTATAGCATCGCCGCAGCGACCCCCGCTTCCGACGAGGTGTCGCTCGAGGAGTAGCTTCAAAAAAGTACCACCCACCCCCACCACATCCTTTGTTTTCTTTGTTCCTTTGTCTCTGCGGCAAACAGTACCACCCAGCCACCCCCACCACACCACATCCTTTGTTCCTTTGTCTCGACGAAAAGTTTTTACCTATATAAGCGCGGACCGCGCGCAATACATTCGCTATTGTCGTTTGAACATTCATTGTGATAACATCGTTCCTAATCAACGTACCTATCTTTCCCAAATTTTGGTATATTTTTCGTGTTAATTTTCAGAATAAAAAAGTTAATTTCTGCAAACAAATAACTCGATAATCAGTTCATCTGATAACCGTCATACCTGGTGGGAAGGTCCCCAGGGTCGGCGTTGTTGGTTCCATCCATAATTTCGCTTTTCTTGAACATACTACTTACCTAAATTTGTCGAAAAAAGTTAATTTCTGCAAACAAACACTCGATAATCGTCTATCAGTTCATCTGATAGCCGTCATACCTGGTGGGAAGGTCCCAGGGTCTGCGTTGTTTGTTCCATCCATAATTTCGCTTTTCTTGAACATACTACTTACCTATTTTGTCGCCGTCGTCGGTCGAATTTTAGTTTCTGGAATTCAAAGTCTAATAACTCAGTACCTAATTCACCGATAACTACCTAACTCGCTGGGGAGGTCCCTGGTGGTCTTCCTGACGGTGTCCGCTATCTAGGTCACCTAG